>BOPN01001357.1:0-14823 GCA_017312705.2 Penaeus japonicus
GTGTGTGTGTGTGTGTGTGTGTGTGTGTGAGTGTGTGTGTGTGTGTGTGTGTGTGTGTGTGTGTGTGTGTGTGATGGTATAAATATCCCAAATTCTGATACCAATTTGTATGATGGGCAAAACGGGTCCCGTCCCTGGCACCAGACTATGTGGCAAGCAGAGATTGTTCTAATTCCCACACATAATAAATAAAGGGTGATGTGAGGAGGAGTCGAAGGAGGGGGGGACCTCTCGACTTGAAGTCTGAACGAATTCTGACTAAATCTATCTATGACCTATTTTGAGGGGAGATACTAGGTCATTCGAGGGGGCAGGGTCCTGTTCGGCTCGGCCTGTGATTGGCCGACGGGGAATGAGGGCAGGATTCGTGGCCACGCCTTCCAAGCGACTCCAAGTGGGTACTGAGTGTTGGTCCTGGAATTAGTAGACGTTGTATTTGATATTGAATATAATTATTTCGTAATTCTTTTCAGTTATAGGATTATATCTATTCGTATACAAATAAGACCTTGATAATATATATATGTATATATATATATATATATATATATATATATATATATGTGTGTGTGTGTGTGTGTGTGTGTGTGTGTGTGTGTGTGTGTGATGGGTATAAGATTACTCTAATATCCACACATTAAGAATAAAGGGTGATGTGAAACACGGTAGCTAAAAACATTAACAATATATTATAACTCAAGATATATATATAGAACATTATTTACAGTAAGGGGCACAATATATATACACATGCAAAGGAGAGCTAAGCCTATCGCAAAGCTAACGAGATCTAAGCTATAGGTATATCGAGAACACTGAGGAAAAAACAGACAATGCGCAGTATATGAATTGTCACTCATTCATTCATATCTTATTGCGCCAATGTCGAACAAAGGTGACTGCAGTATCGTTGGCTTTGCGAAGGTCTTTGTCGGAGCACTTCGGTCCCAAGGGACCTACACTAAGCAGGTGATCCATGCTCTGTATGAGATCTCCATATGGACATGCTGAACTGTCCTTGAGGCCCCACTTGTACATATTATCCAGGGTTTTGCCAACCTAGGCTCTCACCCTGGTCAGTGTCACCCATTCCTTCCTGGCCAGAGTGGTCCCAGGTCCTATATGTTCTTGGTGTGGTGGAAGGGCCTGATTTTGGAGATCTGGTTGGATCTCTATCCACTTCCTCACTCTGTACCTGGCTTGAGAGTTAGGGGGAAGCGGTTCCACGAGTGCGAAACTCTTCCTTGATCTTAGACGCGCTTCAACTGGTTGGTGGTTGTGAAGTGGGTGATCTTGATTGTTCATCTGTTTGAACTTCTTGACCAAAGAATTTGCTTCCCTGCGCACACTAGGTGGTGCTATACCAGATAGTTGGTACAGTGATGGAAGGTGTGTAGCCCGAAGGTTCCCAGTAATGGTCCGACAAGCCCTGGTCCAAGGTTACACCAAGATAGACTGGATGCACCTTATTCTTCAGTCTCACTCCATTCCATCAAATTTCAAGTTCGGTCTTCGCAAGTCTGTTGTGAACAAGGAATGCGCAGATTTGAGTTTTGTTGGGATTTGCATTCAAAGTCCATTTTGAGTAGTACTCAGTGAGAGCTTGCAAGGCTTCTCCGAGTCTCTTCTCATTTATGTCGAAATTCTCTGCTTGCGTAGCAAGACAGAGGTCATCGGCATATATAAACCTTTGGATGTTAGCGAAAGTTGGCTGATCGTTGGTATAAATATTAAAGAGGACTGGAGATAATACAGACCCTTGGGGGAGTCCGTTTCTCTGGTCCCTCCATCGGCTCTTTCTACCATCCATCTCAATGTAGAACCTACGGTTTGAGAGTAGTGACTCAATTATGCGAGCCACGGAGGTGTTTTGGATCATCTTCGCTACTTTAAGTAGAAGAGACTGGTGGTTCACTGTGTCATATGCAGCGCTGAGGTCTACAAAGACTGCACCTTTGATTTTCTTACCCTGAAATCCATCCTCAATGTACTGCGTCAGGTTCAAGACCTGATCACAGCATGATCTTCCAGGACGGAATCCAGCTTGGTCAGGTGTAAGTTGGTCATTAACCGTGTCGATTATCCGGCTGAGGATTAGTCTCTCATATACTTTGTACAAAATACAAAGGAGAGAGATAGGACAGTAGCTCTTGGGGTCTTCCGGGTTCTTCTCGGGTTTCAGTAGAGCTACAACTTTGGGTTTGCGCCAGATTTTTGGTAGTTTGTAACTTGTAGCACATTTGTTGTACAATGCTAACAGCCAATCCTTCGTCCTGGGACCGAAGTGAAGAGCAACCTGAGCAGTAATACCATCCAATCCTGCTGCCTTGCCTAGCTTTAGGTGTTTAACCCACTGCGGACGGGTGTCATGACATACATGACGTAGGAGCTTTGGCCTGACAACGGGCGTCATGACGTACATGGCGTTCGGGGATTTTGGATCACTGTGCTATTTTATTTTGCTATGAAAAAGGAATGAGTGATGATGGCTACTGCAGTCATAATTACTATAATTACCTCTTAGTCGGACTCTTTTCGCTATCGAGCTTTCGGATAGTTGCCCAAGCTTGCTTGCTATTGCGAGTCATGTCGATATTAGTTATGATCTCACGCCAACGTGCCTTTCTTTCCTCTCCAATGAGAGCTAGCAGAGTTTCCTGCCTAAATCAATAGCATGTTCAGGAAAACAGGTCTTGTTCGTATGCGGTCTTATACCCATCAAACACGGCTTTACTGTCGTCTGACAGACCAGCAATATATTCATTTCTACATCCCCGAGGTATATGTCAGTAGGACCGAATGGGCCCCACCGTGCCACTGATTATTGATTTTTTCCGGGGGGGGGGGGTATTGATTTTCCCGGGGGGGGGGGGGTATTGATTTTCCCGGGGGGGGGGGGGTATTGATTTTTCCCGGGGGGGGGGTTATTGATTTCTCCGGGGGGATATTGATTTTTCGGTGAGTATTGATTTTTTTTTTTTTTTTTTTTGGGGGGGGGTAATATTATTGATTTTTTTCATTGATTTTTTTTTTTTTTTTTTTGGGGGGGGGGGTAATATTATTGATTTTTTTTCATTGATTTTTTTTTTTTTTTTTTTTTTTTGGGGGGGGGGTAATATTATTGATTTTTTTCATTGATTTTTTTTTTTTTTTTTTTTTATGTAATATTATTGATTTTTTTCATTGATTTTTCTTTTTCGGGGGCGGGTTATGTAATATTATTGATTTTTTATTATTGATTTTTATTTTCGGGGGGGGGGGGGTTATAATATTATTGATTTTTTTTCCGGGGAGGCGGGGGGTAATGGGGTTCTGGTATGTTTATTATTGATTTTTCCTTGGATATTGGGTAGGGGTACGTCAGTTTATTTTATTTTTATTTTCTTTTGAGGGGTAGGGGTATGTAATATTTTTTTTTTCTCTAATTTTAATCTTTGGGTATATTCGTGGGTATCAAGGCTCTGGGTAGGGCTATATACGTACATGGGTATCAAGTGTTTCTATAATGTCTTAAAGTATCGAAAGGTAAGGATAATTTAAAATTGTAACTAAAATAGTAAATAAACTTGAATAAATGAAGGTGTACATAATCAAATAGTATTATTATAATTAAAGGTATTATAGCCCCATTAAATAGGAATAAAGGAAGGAGGAAAGAGAGAGAGAGGATATAATGACTCATGTGTATCGAATGGACACAGTATTTTTCTCATGGGTAACATGTTCGTACAGGTATGTCGCAATCAATCGATAGCTTACGTCTGTAACATATTTCTGCAGAATCACTCAGATCGATAAAGGGTGGCTGCGTATTACTTACGCACGCACAAAAACATACACATACACACACTCACACACAAATACAAACACACACACACAAATACAAACACACACACACACACACAAACATACACATACACACGCACACACACAAACACAAATACAAACACACACACACACACAAATACAAACACATACATACATATACACACATACACACAAATACAAAACACAAACACACACATACACACGCACATACACAAATACAAAACACACACAAACACATACAAACGCACACACAAACACACACACACATACAAACACACACACACACTCTCATACACACACATAGTTGTCTGACTGCGAGAGTGAAAGGGAAAAACGAGGACGCGGGGGAGGAGTTATTCATGGTTACTCAAATACACGTATCAATTAATGAAAAGTAATTAAGTTTAATTCCTTATCTTATAAATATATAAGGATGAGAATAAAACAATATTCGTATCAATTTTCATTCATATGAAATACAGTATACATTATATATACATATAACTTGTTTAGTCTTTTGTCTTAATTTATCATATCCTGTATGAACATAAAGTTTTTTTTTTCTTCAATGGATATAATAAGTAACATTAAATCAGATAGTTTATCCTGATGTTCCTGTAAATAACTGTTAAAAATTGCACTTCTAGGGATATACCAATGAAAAGGAGGAAAAGAGAGAGGCACGAGGATAAGAAGATCGAAGAGAAGAGGAAGAAAGAAAGGAGGGAAGATGGGGAAATCGTAAGAGAAAGGGAAAAGTGAACAGACAAAAAAAAAGGGGAATAGAGAGATGAATGAAAGAGAGGAGGGATGGCGAGATAAAATAACGATAGATTAAAAAGAAAAATAAGGAAAAGAAAGATAAGAAAGAAAGGAAATTGAACGAATGGAAAGGATGGGATTCTTTAAGTGGAAAATAGGAAAGATCGGAAAGAAAAAAAAAAGAATAAAGAGAAAAAAATGGATACAAGGCAGTTAAAATGAGTAAAGGAAAGAAAAAGAAACAGAAACCTGTGAAAAGATGAAGAAAGAGAAAGAGAAAGATCAGACAATGAAATGAAATTGTAAAAAGCGAGAGAAAGACGGATAGAGAGAAAAACAATACAACAAAACTGGATCAAGAAAATAAAAGGGAAGAATGAAAAGAAGGACTATGAAAAAGAAAAAAGAAGAAGAGAGAGAGAAATAGGAAAAAAAGGGAAAAGGGAGAGGGAGAAAGAGAAATGTGGGAGGGGTTGAGGAAAGTGAGAGTGATAGAGAGGGAGAAAGTGAGAGATAGAGAGTTAGAGAAAGAGAGAGAAAGATAGGAAAAGAAAAAAGGAAGGGTGAAAGGTTTTTATAGATGAAATGGAAGGAACAGGGAGGTGGAAAAGGGGGAGGGGGGTGGAAGAGAGGTGGGGAGGGGGGGAATAAGTGGGGATGGGGGGAGAGGAGAGAGAGAGTAGAGGGAGAGGGAGGGGGTGGACAAGATAGGGGTGGGGGAGGAGGAGAGTGAAGGGAAAGGGGAGGAGAGGTAGATGGATGAGGTGGTAGGACGGAGGAGTGGGGTGGGGGGGCTGGTAGGATGGCGAAAGGGTGGAGGAGGAGGTGAAGAAAAAGAAGAAGAATGAGGAAGAGGAGGAGGGGAAGAGGAGAGAGAGGGGAGAAGGATAGATGAATAGGAAGGATGGAGGAGGAGTGGGTAAATAGGGTGAAGGAGGACGAAAGAAGAGGGATGAGGAAGAAGAGAGCGGAGGAAGAAAGGGAAGAAGCTGACCAATCTTTTTAATAAATCTCTAAGTGTCGGTAAACACCTAAAATCCTGGAAAAAACGCAACAATAATTTTAATACACAAAGAGGGGGACACAAAAGACTTAAAGAACTACCGACCTATAAGCCTACTTTCAATCATCCTCAACTGTTCACAAAAATCATCACAGTCCGCATCACCATACATTAGATTCAAAACAACCTAGGGAACAGGCAGGGTTCCGCAGCGGATTCTCAACTACAGACCATATCCACACACTAACCCAAATATAACCCCTGTGTGTATGGCATTCGTAGTTCATTCATAGTTTTTTCTCCTATTCATAAATATCTTACAAATAGAAAACCACCTTTTCCCGTTTGGCGGTGCAGTTTAATCAGCAATCTGTTATTATTCAGACATTCGTTACTCAAGTGGTATTATGTTATCAGTTTACATTCATTTGTCAAAATAGTAATATAAGGGGATTATAATAAAAACTAGTCATATTACCGGTTGATGTATATTTGCTGACGGACAACAAAAAAAAGTTATGAAGTTAATATCTATTACCAAGTGTTACATTTTTTTTAGTTTCTCAATATTAAACATAATATATATTACCGTGCGATACATCTTATATACTTATCAGTAATATCAATATCTATTACATAAACCAGCCATTTGTTATTCTTATAATTATTATCATCATTAATAACATTAATATCACGAGTTCTTAAGGAGATGTCACAAGCACAACATCAATTGAAAAAGCCTTCAGTCTCTCAGCCATATTACGCAACACTGGTAGATAATGAGTACGCCACTCGTCATCATTATCATCATCATCTCTACGACCTCGTCTTCCAAACCCGCTAGGAACGATAATTTTGTAAACGTCCCTATTCCCCATCGCTATAAGGGTTACTTGTTTGATAATGTTTTCAAAATAACGTCGTCTATTTTCCACTGTATCTTCCTTCAACCCGTTAACATAGTGTGCATCCTTTGACGTAGTAACGATCGTCTTGGCCTTGCTGTTATCTTCGAAGGGTTCGCCGAATCCAAACTGAGTCACACAGGCGATGAGACACGGACCATCCTCTCCCGCCGGTGGGTATTGTGGAATAACAGATCCTGGTTTCCCTCGAGTAGTCACATCGGCCCGATACAAATTGTACAGACGTCTCCTCTTTCGATGAATTTCTTCATACTCGTATTCTTTTTGTAGAGACTTGGCGAAAATACCGTGGTTCGATAGATATAGCATTTACGCTATATAAGATGAAGTGTTGACTGCTTCTAAACTTGGAATCGGATACTCTTCCTACGGTCTGCGCTAAGGGAGCAATGTCCTCCATCATGTCTGAACGTGTCAGGTCAGATAATACACGTTCAGTCAGACCCCTGTTTGGTTTTATACCCCTCTCACACCTGTCCTGCATCACCACCCACACGCGTGCGCGCGTATATCGTGAAAATATCGACCATTGCTGTTTGTTTGTTTGTTTGTACTCACCCGTTGTTTATATATTTTATCTAGTTATACGATTCCCAGTTTGAGAAACTTATTCCTTTACTCCTTACATCGGTCTTTTTTCTTTTTTTTTTCTTGGGATGATTCTATTACCTTTTCCTCCACCAATAGAATACTTTCTTAAAAAAGGTTGCCGGTAGAATTTCAAGTGGGAATTGCGCCATTCTATGCAACAAAGCTATACGAGGGACTTGATCCAAAGTGAGTAACTTTGTTTCCGATGTTATTAATTTTATATTACATTTTTACCAGAAAGGGGACCCATGAGATTTTCCCTATCATCCCAAACAATATTAGGCTGTCCATCCGGTAATATTATAACTGACTTTACGTATTCCTTTTAGTTGAAGGTAACGATACGTAGTACGGCATCTAGCGAGGGATTTCCTTTAATGGTATTGGAGACACCTGAAGGTGACGGTAACAAAAGTACACCGGGAGGAGGTGGGGGGGAGGGTGAGGGGAGAGGTCTGCAACATAAGCAGGTGCGAATGATTTGACATTGGAAAATATTGATTTTTTGTTTTGCTCGAGGGTAATTGTTCTGGGTGGTGGATGGTGACGTAACTGTTTCCGTGTGGGTGGAGTTACCGTTTAGGAATTTACTGGCAATTTCTACGGGAACAATACAGAATTCTCTCATCCTATAAGACTGAAAATAAGATTCGTTGTCAGGGGTATGATAATGGATAAAATATTACCACCCCTTCTGGATAATAGTACATTTTTCTTTTTGTAAGCGGCATTCTTTTCCGAGCGATTACTCTATTATCATTCTTGTATTTTGCGAGTTTATTGACAATACTCGCGCTAGTAGTAATTTTTTTTTTTTTTTTTTTTTTTATATAGAAAATTTGAGAGTATGTCTGAAATACAGTTGACCTCTTTCGTCTTTAAGCCTTGTAATAACCATTTCCTAAATTTGGGGGGAGCCCGGGCGAGAAGGATTATCAAATCCTTGTATTTCAAAATAAAAATCAGACACATTGATAGGATGACTGTGGGTGTAATTCTACATAAAAGGTATCACATGTTCTTTGCCTTTTTTGAATTTTATTTTCGACAACTATCACATTTTGAAAAATGAAGAACAAGTTTGATATCCATTTTATCTCTTTTTTCCAATGTGGAGATAAGAGTTTTTATTGTCATATTGCATCTACATAAGTAACAATTTGTTTTGCTGGAAATGAAACTGTTTGATGGCAAAATATTCAGGATAAATATATAACATTTCTTTGTCAGCTACACATACTTTAAATATATTCAGCAATCACAAACCTATAAGACACATTGCATTTCTTATGTATGTACGTATTTTATAAGGAAACGTAAAGCAAAAATGTACGTTTATAACCCATTAAGGACAGCTGACTTCCCAATTTTACATCCATATGGAACGGGCATATTTTGACAAATAAATAGTCATTAAATCAAGAAAAATAACCATCAATAGATTAAAAAAAACAAAAAAACTCATTGTGATATGTCATATGGCACCTGTACTTCTGTGTATGTTCGTTTGTAACAAATGGGATGTGTACATTTACCACCTAATGCTATTTACAAAGATTTTATCCAACATATCAATAACTAAATAAATTGTATTTGTGTGAATATCCTTACACAATGACATTTTTTTATGTAGATCTTATCTAATTCATCCTAAATGGAGTGCGATTCTACAGGTAACGATTCACTGTAAAATAGCTCCACCATGGCTCCTTTTCATCATATACACAAAAAATGAATAATCTGTTTATATTACATCTGTTAAAATGAATCACTCCAGAAAATTCAAGTATATATCTAAATCATATATATATGAAAATATATACGTGATAATTTGTTCATTTATTACAAGAAAAAAATCTCTGGATGATAAAATTATGCAAATACCAATCTGAAAATAAAACTTTGGTACTGAACCATTCATCATCAATACCTTTTCCTTCCAATTCAATATTAATGCATTATATTCCTTAATCTTAAATAAAATCATAAAAGCCCATTAAAAAAAAAATAATAATAATAATAAAGTTACAGATTACTAAGTCTAATTTAAAGCACTTTCACGTCTTTTTGTTCATATATGGTCATAAGTATTAATGACATGATTCATATACAAAAATGACTATATATTTGAAAGATGCATAATATTTAACAAAATATATATAAAGAAAGAAATATATATATATATATATATATATATATATATATAAATCTGTATATACATATTTATGTTTGTGTGTGTTTCGTGCGCGTGAGTGCAGGCGTATTTATTTTTGTCTGTGTGTGTGATTATATATCTAACTATGTTTATATTCATGCAGTAGTGTGATATAGTTTTAATTACATGTACAGTATAATGTAGTTTTCAGTGTACATATAGTTTCATATCATTAACATATTTCATGCCAGTAGAAAAGATAATTTTTTCATATCAGTCATGACTATTTTGTTTAGGAAAAAAATTAGTTATACTAAGAAAGATAATATACAACATACTTGATTGCCTTGATTTCAGGTAATGACAATATGTCCTCTTTCTGGTTTCATGGAAATATTTCATGATAATACATTTAGGAATGTAATTTTGTATCTGTATCTCTATTACAAATATATTGGAAACCTCTGCATAGCCCAGCAAGAGGACATTAAGCAGTTATTAATAAAGACTTACGGAGAAGCTGGAAAAGAGGCCAATTTACTCCTAATTTTGTTATATCTTAGTAATTCCATTAGATTATTTTACCCATCTCTTCTCTTTATCAGTATAGCATAGTTGCATTGGCTAACAGAAAATTCTCTGAGGATACTCTGAAATGGACTTTATGTATTTGTATGCATAATTCTTTTCTTTTTCCTGGGTTTGAATATTTATTGGTTGTCTAGTCGTGGACATATATGATGATATCATGTAGATGTATTTTATCCAGTTTACTTTTTGAGGAGTTTGAACAGAACAATAAGGTCTAAAGATTCCTTAAGTTGTTTGATATTCGCCTCCTACTACCTACCTTTGTATATATAATTAATTCCTAAAGAATGTGTAATTTTCCAGAATGAAATTCTCAGTCCATGGGCTGATGATAATAGTGATGATGATCTTGATAATAATTATGATAATGATAATAGGATGAGATTCAAAGCTGATTTACTTTATCCTGCTGATAGGTATAATGATATATGTTATTCTGTTCATTGGCCTCCAGCTGCAGTCACAGACAGTCAGTCTGACAGACCAACTTTCATTTTCTGCGTCACTCATCACTGCTATGCTACCCAACCCCGGCAGAATTAGATGTGAATGAAATCAAATTCTTTCTTTGATGAGTTTTTTTTTCAATCTATTGATGGTTATTTTTCTTGATTTAATGACTATTTATTTGTCAAAATATGCCCGTTCCATATGGATGTAAAATTGGGAAGTCAGCTGTCCTTAATGGGTTATAAACGTACATTTTTGCTTTACGTTTCCTTATAAAATACGTACATACATAAGAAATGCAATGTGTCTTATAGGTTTGTGATTGCTGAATATATTTAAAGTATGTGTAGCTGACAAAGAAATGTTATATATTTATCCTGAATATTTTGCCATCAAACAGTTTCATTTCCAGCAAAACAAATTGTTACTTATGTAGATGCAATATGACAATAAAAACTCTTATCTCCACATTGGAAAAAAGAGATAAAATGGATATCAAACTTGTTCTTCATTTTTCAAAATGTGATAGTTGTCGAAAATAAAATTAAAAAAAGGCAAAGAACATGTGATACCTTTTATGTAGAATTACACCCACAGTCATCCTATCCAATGTGTCCTGATTTTATTTTGACCACAAGGATTTGATAATCCTTCTCGCCGGGCTCCCCAAAATTTAGGAAATGGTTATTACAAGGCTTAAAGACGAAAGAGGTCAACTGTATTTCAGACATACTCTCAAATTTTCTATATAAAAAAAAAAAAAAAATTACTACTAGCGCGAGTATTGTCAATAAACTCGCAAAATACAAGAATGATAATAGAGTAATCGCTCGGAAAAGAATGCCGCTTACAAAAAGAAAAATGTACTATTATCCAGAAGGGGTGGTAATATTTATCATTATCATACCCCTGACAACGAATCTTATTTTCAGTCTTATAGGATGAGAGAATTCTGTATTGTTCCCGTAGAAATTGCCAGTAAATTCCTAAGCAGTAACTCCACCCACACGGAAACAGTTGCGTCACCATCCACCACCCAGAACAGTACCCTCGAGAGCAAAGCAAAAATCAATATTTTCCAATGTCAAATCATTCGCACCTGCTTATGTTGCAGACCTCTCCCCTCACCCTCCCCCCTCCTCCTCCCGGTGTACTTTTGTTACCGTCACCTTCAGGTGTCTCCAATACCATTAAGGAAATCCTCATGAATGCCGTAATTAATGTATCGTTACCTTCAACTAAAAAGGAATACGCAAAGTCAGTTATAATATTACTCGATGGACAGCCTAATATTGTTTGGGATGATAGGAAAATGTCATGGGTCCCCTTTCTGGTAAAAATGTAATATAAAATTAATAACATCGGAAACAAAGTTGCTCACTTTGGAACAAGTCCCTCGTGTAGCTTTGTTGCATAGAATGGCGCAATTCCCACTTGAAATTCTACCGGCAACCTTTTTTAAGAAAGTATTCTATTGGTGGAAAATTGTCGAGGAATCATCCCAAGAAAAAAGAAAAAAGACCGATGTAAAACAAAGGAATGCTCTCAAACTGGGAATCATATAACTAGACAAAATATATAAACAACGAGGTGAGGGTACAAACAAACAAACAAACAGCAATGGTCGATATTTTCAATGGATATACGCGCGCACACGTATTAGGTGTGATGCAGGACAGATTGTGAAAGGGGTATAAAACCAAACAGGGTTCCGACTGAACGTGTATTATTCGATTTATTTTGATTCAGACATGATGGGACATTGCTTCCATAGCGCAGACCATAGGAAAAAATTATCCGGTCCAAGCAGAAGCGAGTCAAGCTACTTCATCTTATATAGCGTAAATGCTATATCCTATCGAACCATACAGTATTGCCAAGTCTCTACAAGAATACGAGTATGAAGAAATTCATCCCGGAAGGAGACGTCTGTACAATTTGCATCGGGCCGATCGAGCTACTCGAGGAAACCAGGATCTGTTATTCCTATTACCCACCGGCCAGGAGAGGATGGTCGTGTCTCATCGCCGTGTGACTCGGATTTGGATTCGGCGAACCCTTCGAAGATAACAACGAGCCAAGACGATCGTTACTACGTCAAGGTCACACTATGTTAACGGGTTGAAGGAAGATACAGTGGAAAATAGACGACGTTATTTTGAAAACATTATCAAACAAGTAACCCTTATAGCGATGGGGAATAGGGACGTTTTACAAATTATCGTTCCTAGCGGGTTTGGAAGACGGCGTAGAGATGATGATGATAATGATGACGAGTGGCGTACTCATTATCTACCAGTGTTGCGTAATATGGCTGGACTTCGAAAGGCTTTTCAATTGATGTTGTGCTTGTGACATCTCCTCGGGGCCTGTTATTAATGTTATTAATGATGATAATAATTATAAGAACTAAATAGTATTACTTATGTAATAGATATTGATATTACTGATAAGTGTATAAAATGTATCGCACGGTAATATATATTATGTTTTATCATGAAAACTTAAAAAATGTAACGCGGTATGTCGTAACTTCAAATAACTTTTTTTTTTGTTGTCCGTCAGCAAATATACATCAACCGGTAATATGACTAGTTTTATTATAATCCCCTTATATTACTATTTTGACAAATGAATGTAAACTGACTGGCATAATACCGCGAGTAACAGATGTTCCGAATAATAACAGATTGCTGATTAAACTGCACCGCCAAAACGGAAAAAGATTGGTTTTCATTTGTAAGATATTTATGAATGAGAGAGAAGAACTATGAATGAACTACAAATACCATACACACAGGGGTTATATTTGGGTTAGTGTGTGGATATGGTCTGTAGTTGAGAATCCGCTGCGGAACCCTGCCTGTTCCCTGGGTTGTTTTGAATCTAATGTATGGTGATGCGGACTGTGATGATTTTTGTGGTGGTTTATAGATGATTAAGTAGGCTTATAGGTCGGTAGTTCCTGGCTCTTTTTGTGTCCCCCTTTATGTGTATTAAAATAATTATTATTGCGTTTTTTTTTCCAGGATTTTCAGAGTTTTACTTAGAAATTTGTTAAGGTGTCCTTCTTCCTTCCCTCCTTTCTTCTTCTTCCCTTTCTTCCTCCTCTCTCTTCTTCCTCATCCCTCTTCTTTCGTTCTCCTTCCCCCTATTTACCCATTCCTCCTCCATCCTTTCTATCCATCTATCCTTCTCCCCTCTCTATCCTCTTCCCCTCCTCTTGTTCCTCAATCTTCTTCTTTTTCTTCACCTCCTCCTCCACCCTTTCGCCATCCTACCCAGCCCCCCACCCCACTCCTCCGTCCACCCCTACCTATCTACCTCCTCCCCTTTCCCTTCACTCTCCCTCCTCCCCCACCCCTATCTTATCCACCCCTCCTCTTCCCTCTACTCTCTCTCTCCTCTCCCCCCATCCCCGCCTTCCCCCTCCCCACCCTCTCTTCCACACTCCACTTTTTCCCCTCCATATCCCTGTTCCTTCCATTTCATCTATAAAACCTTTCACCCTTCCTTTTTCTTTTCTGTCCCTTTCTCTCTCTTTCTCTAACTCTCTATCTCTCACTTTCTCCCTCTCTATCACTCTCACTTTCCTCAACCCCTCCCACATTTCTCTTTCTCCCTCTCCCTTTTCCCTTTTTTTCCTATTTCTCTCTCTCTTCTTTTTTTTCTTTTTTCTTTTTCATAGTCCTTCTTTTCATTCTTCCCTTTTATTTTCTTGATCCAGTTTTGTTGTATTGTTTTTCTCTCTATCCGTCTTTCTCTCGCTTTTTACAATTTCATTTCATTGTCTGATCTTTCTCTTTCTCTTTCTTCATCTTTTCTGAGTTTCTGTTTCTTTTTCTTTCCTTTACTCATTTTAACTGCCTTGTTTCCATTTTTTTCTCTTTATTCTTTTTTTTTTCTTTCCGATCTTTCCTATTTTTCCACTTAAAGAATCCCATCCTTTCCATTCGTTCAATTTCCTTTCTTTCTTATCTTTCTTTTCCTTATTTTTCTTTTTAATCTATCGTTATTTTATCTCGCCATCCCTCCTCTCTTTCATTCGTCTCTCTAACCCCCTTTTTTTTTGTCTGTTCATATTCCCCTTTCTCTTACGATTTCCCCATCTTCCCTCCTTTCTTTCTTTTCTCTTCTCTTCGATCTTCTTATCCTCGTGCCTCTCTCTTTTCCTCCTTTTCATTGGTATATCCCTAGAAGTGCAATTTTTAAACGTTATTTACAGGAACATCAGGATAAACTATCTGATTTAATGTTACATATTATATCCATTGAAAAGAAAAAAACTTGTGTGAGGCGAAGGAAGGAGAGTTTTATACAGGTCATGATAAGTCATCAAAGACCAAACAAGTTATATGTATATATAATGTATACTGTATTTTACATGAATGAAAATTGATACAGACATATATTTTTTATTCTCATCCTTATATATTTATAAGATAAGGAATTAAACTTAATTACTTTTCGTGAATTGATACGTGTATTTGAGTAACCATGAATAACTCCTCCCCCGC
>BOPN01001357.1:17066-27066 GCA_017312705.2 Penaeus japonicus
GACACCACATAAAGGTTTGCTACTCGTCCCCCAATTAAGTCACTAAAGGCACTAGACACAACTCTACCTGGAATACTTAAGGAGGAGTCGAAGAGAGGGGAGGACCTCTCGACTTGAAGGCTAATGGTATTCTGTATGAATCTATCTATAACCTATTTTGAGGTGAGATACTAGGTCACGTGGAGGGGCAGCAGTGACTTTTTTTTCATTGGGCAGAATCCTGCTCGGCTCGGCCTGTGATTGGCCGACGGGGAATAGGGGCAGGATTCGTGGCCACACCTTCCAAGCGACTCCAAGGGGGCACTAGGGTTGGTCCTGGAATTAGGAGACGTAGTATTTGATATTAATTATAATTATTTAGCAATTCCTTTCCTATAAATTCTGCATCTAGTTCATATAATGATTAAGAACTTGATATCGCTCGTCCACGTTACCCCAAATCATCCCGATTTGGTAAGAAAATCAGATATTACGAAAAGAGAATCCCAAAATCAGCGATACTTAGCAGAGAAAGTAAGGAGATCTGTGATCAGTGGAGCTCTTGAAAATATACGAAGAGATCAGGAAATGCCATGGCAACGTCTCAGTTATTGCACAAGATATCACGGTTGTGCAGTCAATGCAGGCTTCGAGATGGGCTGCGCTGGTTAAGACACGTCTGGTTGACATGCCTTTCTGAATCCATCACTATCGTATCTGAAAAACTTTATACACGTAACTAGTGCATACTATAGTGGTAGAGGGGACAGGGTAAAGGGTGTAGGAGCAGAAATTGTGCAGATGCACGTTATAAGATAAGGGATAATAATAGTTATGAATTAACTAGCGGAAAATAATATGCCATATAAAATGAAATGTGGCAAAGGTACGTATATATAAGTGCATTGTTAATGATCAACATATAATCGTTATGTTATAATGTTTAAAAACAATAAAAAATAGGAAGTGAGTTATGCAAAGTTATAGTATATACTCATAAATTGGTATATCCAGCAATGGTAAATATAGTACAAAAAGATACAAAAGTACGACTTCGAATAGGCATCAGGTGATGCGGATTCTTGCTTGTAGTGCGATGCAACCAACACACGGCTTCGGCAATGGTCAGTTGTTGGAGAAATTAGAGGGTGCTTGAGCAGAGAGCAAGCTCGAATCATCAGCCGTTGCAAGTCAGGTATCCGTCTAAGATCAGACTGGGGAAATTATTAGGAGTCCCGGGTTCCAGGCTGAGTTTGGAGACTAAGTTCAAAGGTTGAGTTTAAGGCCGGAACTCCAAACCAGATGCTCAGGACATGATTGCTCAAGACTAACACATCATGACCGACTCTCACGAAGACGAAGAAGATTGAAGACAGAGATCTTCAGAGAGTGTCAGGGTGATTGCTATGAAAGATATGTATAAGAAGTTATTTTTGTATGTGTCGAGTTATTATGTGATTTAATATACAGTTTAAGGCATGATTAGGCTAGTTTCATTATAATTCCTCTTCACAGTAACTGCAGGTGTAAACGGATAAACTTTAACACGTCACGTTACCAAATTATTTTTACGTTAAAAGAGGTTATCCTGATAGAAAAAATACCCAATTAATTAATACCCAAAGCGAAATTGGGCACTACATGTCATCCATCCTGCCTTCATCCCCTCATCATCCTCCAATTCCCTCTCCTTATCCCGCATCCCCACAACCTTGTCCTTTTCATTCCCCCCTTCACCATCCACCATTTCCCTTTCCTTTCCTGAATCTCCACAACCTTTTCATTCATCCCCTCATCATCCACTATCTCCCTCTCCTTTTCCCGCGTCTCCACACCCTTGATCTTCTCATACATCCCCTCATCATCCACCAACTCCCTCTCCTTTTCCCGCGTCTCCACACCCTTGATCTTCTCATACATCCCCTCATCATCCACAATCTCCCTCTCCTTTTCCCACGTATCCACAGTGTTACCGCATGAGCCTTTGCGGCTGTTCAATTAATGTAAGGACGACTGATACCGCTGTGTAGCACTCACTCCAGTTTATTGAAAGTGGTCAAACCTGAAATACGTTACTGGTTATAACTAATATTGGTATAATTTCGGTCACCAATAACTTTAACATTTACAATTGTGTAATACGTGTTATTATACTAAATAGGGAAGATTATCAAATTAACATAGATCAATTAAACTAGAGTCCGTTATCATCAACATACACAGTGGGGTAAGTATTATATTGAACAAGGATATAAAGGAGAGGATCACTTAAACTAGATCTTCATAAGCATATAGATCAATTAAATTAGATCTCTGTTACCACTGAATACATACACATTATGGAACAGACGCCGTCCTTTAGGTTATTCTTATCTATAAAGAGGGTCGTCCACAATCCTCCACGATGGTGTATACCATACTGTTTCAATGTGAATTTCTTCACTCTGCGTATGTGTCTCACGGACCTATCATGGGTAATAATGGGAACAATAGAGTACTGTCCTTTTTGAGGAGCAAATGGTCTTATGTGATGAACATAGGCCAGGCAATGGTTGCTGGGTGTGGGGTCACTCAATGGCACCAGCTTCAATGCCACAACACTTCGGCTGGAAAGGGTCTGTTATTAGCCACAGTATTCATCTATAAGAATCAGCAGAGCATAAATATGTTTGTCCGCTGCGCCCCTGGGAGCGGCTATTGGTTTGCAAGTGGAGTGGTGTCTGTGAGTTTTTTTCCCTATCTATCCTTATTTACGTCCTGAACGCCGCCAGTCAGAGTTATTAATCTTTGGTTTAAGAACTGGAGCCCAACACAGGCGAGACTCAAGGTACAACAAAGCACAGCCAATGATACTGACAAATGGAACCTGATGAAAGATAACATAAGAGAGGCATGGAACCATGAATCAACTAAAGTGCCGTATACATGAGATAGTAGAAATCAGCAGGGTTATATGACAATGAGGAAGAATAGTATCCTTAAAGTAAAACTGACTCTTCATGACACAGATCTACAATAGGGTGCATCGGAAACCCTGGAGGTAAAAGACTCAGTCAGTCTAATGAAACCATCTGAGCCTGGGATAATCACACAATGCCCTGTTTCCAAAGGTCCTGTCCCAATGGTCTACCTGAGAGGGACCAGTCTACCACCTCCACATTTCTAGACGGTTTAATGATATCTCTGGGTGCATCCTGAGTGAGTGTATACTTCCACTCCATCATCTCCAAAATCGGTCAGCGGGGGGATTATGGGATTCCATCTTTCATCTTGAAAGCCTCATCGGCATGCTTCCTAGGTTGCACAAACAATCCAGACAAATGTGAAGAGCAGGACACATGCTTAAGACTGTTAACTCCCCCTGAGAATAAACAGTAGATAGAAGAACAGGGTAGTTTAGCCTTGAATTATAGTTTAGGTCTGTCATCATCGAATCTTTGGCAGACCAACAATCACCCAAAGCACCTTCCGTACTGATCGTATCTGCCTCTCCCATACTCCACCCATGTGTGATGCCATTGGTGGCAGAAGATCCACTCAACACCCTTTTTCTTGACAGCCTTGGTCAACCTTCACATCATCTGTCTTGTAGAGCACCTGTAGATCCGATATTGATGAAAGTGGTTCCTTGCCTGAAAACATCTTCTGCAATTCTCTCCACCATGAATTCAACGAATGCATTATACAGCCTATCATCCAATGCTTGGATAGTTCTTGATGTGGACTGCGCTTGAGCTAAGGCAAGTGAAGATGCAACCATATCTTCATCACTGGTACAGATGCAACATAGAGGGAAAATTCAAACAGCCATCGTAGTATGAATGAATGAAAAAGGTCCTTCTGGGTATGACACCAATTGCAACTTCCCGATGATGAGGGCAGGATTGCTGTTTACTCTGCGGCAAATAAACATTCCTGAGGGGGCAGCTAAGAACATATGGGCATCCTTTTCAATTAACTTCGTTACATGGTGGTCCGGGCAGATTACGTCCACACCGTCTTCTTCGATTCACTTAGATGAATTTTCGCCTCATCTTATGAATGATTGCTTCGGTTTCAGGTTCAAGCCGGAGATTGTCACCCTTTCCAAATTCTTTCGTGTAGCGAATGATCGCCCTTCCTGAAGGTTACTCGATGATGTTGCTGGAGTTCCATGTATCATGAACTTCTGTAACCGGAAAGGCGTTTAAGGAGGATAGCGTCCTTCCTTGCTCCACTTCACAAATCTGCGGAACCATACCACAGGAGTGAATGTGTTCAAATAGTTTATCTGTTGGGCTTATCTACAGTTAGCGTTAGAAAGGGTCTGGATCAATGAACGGAGGCTTCAGAGCATCACCATTAACTTGAGTGGCCAGTCCTTCTATACCTTAGGTTGTGGGAATCAAATTCCATCGTTCATCCTTTATTAACTCATGTTTGAAAGGCCTCAGTAGCACCATCAGTTGATTGTCTTCATTCAGCATATACAGGCCACTGATTAAAGAGGAGTCTATGTGACTGTTCAAGTCAGTCTGTTGTAAATGCATGAAATGTTACCTGGTACTTGAGATATATTGTAGAACAATCATGCTGTCAGACCAAAACACAGGAACTTCAGAACAGTGTCATCCCCTGATGTATCTTCGTGTCAACTCGTGCAGCCAGTGTGGCAGAACACAGTTCGAGACGTGGGAATGAGGTTATCTTGATGGGTATTTCGTACAGGCAACCAAAGAGCTTATATGAACATATCCATTATAGTGTCCTAGCCTAACGCATGTTTTAGAATGGTATAGGCTTCAGAGGCATCACAGAAATGATGTAGCAGGGCATGTACTAAATATGCTGCTGGGCTGCTGCTATGTGACGTGGTATTTTAAAGCCTTCCAGTTTTGCAAGGTCATTCATCAATTCGCTTGTTTATGATAGGGCTAGTAAGCCCATGTCAAAGATAAGAACCTCTATGATGCTCAAGTATGCCCTTGCGTGGTTGCTCTATGGGTGCTGACACTCTTGACCTTTAGCACGTCAATATTGAGATCCCACAAGACTTCTAGAGCCCTGTCTATTGAAAGTTGATATTTCAA
This sequence comes from Penaeus japonicus, assembly GCA_017312705.2. Taxonomy (NCBI): domain Eukaryota; kingdom Metazoa; phylum Arthropoda; class Malacostraca; order Decapoda; family Penaeidae; genus Penaeus; species Penaeus japonicus. Next base: position 22,115 of record BOPN01001357.1, read on the forward strand.
ACCGTCAGGTTTATGTCCATATTCAGTTTCTTTCATTTGGTGAATAACTCTGCGACTTTCATATTGTTCACCCATTGAAACTATCTGCACAATCAAAACCATTCCAAGTTGGTTCAATGTTGTTTAGCACTTTCAGTTTTGTTTCTTGTTTAGTGGTCCAACGATTTTGGTGTACTGCTCAGCAACAAGTTTGTCTGGCTTGTTGGGTTGAAGCACTGGCTTTGTTTGTTTAGTGGTCCAACGATTTTGGTGTACCTCTCAGCAACTAAGTTTGTCTGGCTTGCTTGGGTTGAAGACTGGTTTTGTTTTGTTTAGTGGTCCAACGGTTTTGTGTACTCGCTCAGCAAGTTTTTTTTATGACATTCTCTATCTCGACATATCTCTCTGATGTAAGTCAATATCTTTTAAGTCTGGTTCCTTGTTGAGTCTAATCGACGGCCAACATCCAGTTATCTGGTAGTTCGGATCACCGCATATGCAGTACACTCCTTGGGTACCTTTTGGTCTTAGGATGTTATTATGACTGGGACTTGATAATGGCAGTGCTCCAGGTATTGTTCTTTCACTCATCCTACTGATATTTGCATGTTCCCTCCTTAGTTGCCTTTCCTCTTTGCCAGTTGGTTTCAACGATTCTTCCATCCTTTCTAAATTCTGTATCATGCAGCAACCGAGAATGGTACATTCACCATGTTTATTAACAATGCATGTAATGTGCTCTCTGTATTGTTTTGCACGTAATAGATTTATAATTGAAGTATGTCATGTGGCCGACCAAATCTTCCTGGTGTTGCGAAGGCCTGTATGACCTTGAACAAACTTCAGCAGAAAGCCAGGCTATGTTCTCCATAACAGATCGCATGTAGTCGGTCTCGAAGTCGACGGTCTGCCCTGATTGAACCCAAAACCTTCGTCCCTTCGATCTCATGGTGTAACCTTCTCAACTGTCTGAAGCCCTGACTCTTCTTAGAATTTCCTTACCAGTGAACTTATGTTACTGAATATGCGAGGCCCCTCCAACTCTCTTGCTGACCTGCCTAAATTTTCCACTTCCTTCATAAGAATTCCTCAAAGCTGTAATATCTCGTCCTTTTTGCTTGTTTTGGTTTCTTATGTTTGGTTCATCGATCGTCCTACATTCATCAAGGCCTTTTGTCAGTTTGCATTATGTAGAAGGGTATATTGTTCTTGTAGCCTGAAGAGCTGCTTGTGTATACATTTGATCCACAAAGTCATAGAACCTGTGAGCCCTTCTAAGTCATTTTTCTCTTCACATGGTCCACTAACAATTTTCAATTTGTTTTTATGTATTTCGTCATTATCACCATGTCCTTCATTTTGCGGTGCTCATAGCTGTTTTGGAGATCCTTCACCAATACATACTTAGATAGTGATTGAAAAGCAAGGAGCCCGACCACAGTGGATGATTCGGATCTTCACACAGGCCAATTTAACAATTTCTCAGCCCGTTTTTCTATTGTGGGTTGCCATCACTGAACGCTCCATTGCTCTGATAAGTTTCATCTATCTTTCTTCCTTGGAGCGTCAGGTTTCATGTTATTAACAATTGGTCATGTCCCTTCAATGCTGCCTCTTCAGCCTCAGTCATCATCTTCCAATGTTTCATGAGCCGGTTTTAGATGCTCCTTTGTTACCGAATTGAGTATTATACATTTTCTTTAGAACACCCTCCAGACGTTCTGAGCTACTTAGCATCAATAGCATGGTGTGGTCCGCTGATATCATTTACGTTGTCAGGGTTCCACTTGCGTTCTCTGACCAACTGGGTTGAGAGAACATGTGTTCTTTTACCACACCGCCCAGATGAGTCATTGTGCATTGTGCCAAGTGGTAATGGATCATCTAATTCTGTCTTTTCCTTTCGATACCCTGGTCCTGGTTTATGGCTCTTCTGTCGTTCATAGGTTCTTAATTTTCTGACTGTGCCAATCTTGGTTCATCCGGCATCACATCACATGGAATCCTTGGTTCCTTTATATCACTTCTCACGAGTAATTTCTTCCTTTGATTTCTACACATCAAATACTGCTCCTTTCTTCCTCCTACATCTTCATCACACTTATGTTTCATCTGCTTCTTTACATCACATCAGTCTTTTAATTTTTCACGATCCAAAGTTTGAATCTGTTCATCCCATTGCATCACATCACATGGGTCCTTATTCCTTTATATCACTTCCACATATAATTTTCCTTATCATTATCTGCACTATTCTTTCTTCGTATATCTCATCACATCACATGAGCCCTCTGCTTTTTTACATCACATCAACTTTCTTACTCATTAATCGTGCCAATTTTAGTTCATCCATCATCACTAGTTCCTTGGTCTTTATATCATCTTCATATGATAATTTCCTTTACTTCACATCACACGAGTCTTTCTTCTTCTACATCTCATCACATCATTGTTTCAGCTTCTTTACATCACATCAACTTCTTGCATTCATTGACTGTGCCATCTTAGTTCATCCATCACATCACATAATCCTTATCTTTATATCTTCACAATATATTTTCTTCCTTTTACTTCACCACAAGCTTTCTTTCTCCTCTACATCTCATCACATCACATATTCTTCGTTTTTGCATTTCTCCATTAAGAGCCCTTTTTCTTCATTAACAGTGCATGAGCCTAAGCTTCTTTTGTAGAACAAGTGCATGGTTTTTAAGTTTTTCGCAGAACAAGGGCATGAGCTCTTGAGCTTTCGCAGAACAAGGAGTGAGTCTAAGCTCTTTCGGGTAATACTAGTGCATGAGCCAGTTTTTCAATTTAATTATATTCACTATATGAGTATTTTCTTCCCCTTTACTTCACATCACACGAGCCCTTTTTTCTCTTCACATGTGCATGAGCCTAAGCTCTTCAATAACACCACGGTTGTTCGTAGTTTTCGTAAATATCAAATACGAGTCTAAGCTCTTTTCTGCAATACCGTGTGCATGAGCTTCAAGCTTCGCGAATAATGAGCACAGCCTAAGCTTTGGCAAGGCGCAGACATTTGTTCTTTCACATAAGTGCATGAGTCTAAGTCGTAATATTTTCAGTACATGAGCCTAGACTCTTCGTATGCATGTTTCAATTTTCTGGGCACAAGTGCATGAGCCTAAGTTCTTCAATACCAGCATGAGCTCAGACTCTTCACAGTACAAGTGGAAGAAACGACTCTTTTCACAGTACAAGTGCATGAGCCTAAGCTCTTCAATACTCCATGAAGAGCCGGGACTTTTTCACACAGTATAAGTGCATGAGCCCAAGCTCTTCGAACATCCATGGCATGAGCCTAGACTCTTTCTTTACAGTGTTAGTGTATTGAGCCCAGACTCTTCACACAGCAATGCTAGCATGAGCCCAAGCTCTTTCGCACACCAGTAGCGCCTAGACTTCTTTTGTAGTACAAGCGCATTGTTTTGGCTCTTTCACAGGCGCGTGTTGAGCCTGCTCTTCGCGTTCAAAGGAAGAGCCTCAAGCTCTTCAAATACTGTGTGTATATTTGGGTTTCTTTTCTGCAATACCCAGTGCATGAGCTCAGACTCTCGCGTCATCCAGTGCATGAGCCTTGGGATCTTCGGTATCGCGTGCATGAGCTTAGACCTCTTTCGCAATTCTTTATTTTACTTTATCATACGCTTCATCACTTGGTTATTCGATTCAATTTTCCCTTTTACGCCATTCATCTGGAGGAAACCGTCGTGTATTCTTCACGCTCGCATTCAAGTTGTTCTGTTGCTGTGGTTGACTGTTGGCCAAGGAGCCTTTGCGGGTACGTTCCACTAATGTAAGACTAATTGATACCGCTGTGTAGCACTACCCAGTTCGCCGAAAGTATTCAAACCTGAAATATGCTGCATGGTTACAATCACCATAGGTATAATCTTGGCTCAACAATCCTTTAACATTTAACAGTGTACATGCTAGTTATACTAAACAGGGTTACTCAAATTAATATAGATCATCTAAACCATATCTCTGGTTATTCAATAAATAATAGCACATATCGGTAACAGACGCCGCCTTGTAATATTCTTATCTTACAGGTCGTCCACAACCTCACGATGGTGTGGCGTTCTATACTGTTTCAATGTGGAATTCTTCAATTTCATATGTGGTCCGACCTATCATGGTTTGCCAGCACGGGAACAAGAGAGGTCATCTGAGTAGACAAGACATCTTGTGTGATGAACGTAGTGCCAGCAAAGGTTTGTTGGTCACCACGGCACCAGCTTTCACAGTCAACACTTCGGCTGGAAAGGGTTCGAGTACAGCGAAGCAGTATTCATCTGAAGTAACCCATATGCAGAGCATTAACATGTTTGTCCGCCGAGGGCCCCTGTGAGCGGCTATTGTTTCCATGGAGGGTGTCTGTGAGTTTTTTTTGTTCTTCTTATCTTTTTTCTTCTTCTCATCTAGTTAACGTCTTTTCCATTCTATTCCTTATTTTTATTGTCTTAACGCTGTCATCGGCGTTAACACACAATCTTTGATCTTCTCATAACATCCCCTCATAATCCACCACATCTCCTCTCCTTTCCGTCCCCCACACCTTGATCTTCATACATCTCATCATCCACCATCTCCCTCCTTTTTCCCGCGTCTCCACACCCTTGATCTTCAGCACATCCCCTACCACCCACCACCTCCCCTCCTTTTTCCCATGTCTCCAATACCCTCCTGATCTTCATACATCCCTCATCATCCACAATTCTCTATGTTCCACACTTTTGATCTTCTCATACATCCTCTATCACTTCCGTTCCAATACTACCACCTATTAATTCAACCTTCATGTTGTTTCATTGCAAGGAAGACCTGGAAGAGGACTACTCTGAGTACCCTTCTCTTGCATCACTCAGCGAGTGTTGCCACTTAAAACTTTTAGAAATCTGTGGATGGACGTCAAAAACAACTGTAGGTATCCCCAACTTATCATC
>BOPN01001357.1:42066-44566 GCA_017312705.2 Penaeus japonicus
ACGAGGTGCGACACTGGGGATGCACGTGTGTTTCCGCGGACTGAGGACAACACGGGAAGCAAGAGTTCGGGTGAAGGGTTGTGTTGTTTAATAATCTAGATGTGAAAGAAGAAGAACGGGGAAGGAGTAGTGTTAGGAATACGAAGGAAAGAAGAGGAAAACAGAGAAAAAGGGAGGGAGAGTGGAGAGAGGAAGAGAGACGTAGTCTTATGGTGAGAAAGAGCGGGGGAGGGGGGGGCTGTGGAAAGAGAGAGAGACAAACAGACAGACAGAGATAGAGAGAGAGAAAGAGGGAGAGAGAGAGGAAAAAAGAGGGAGAAAGTGAGAGTGCAGAGAGGAAGAGAGACGTAGTCTTATGAGAGAGAGCGGGGGTGGCTGTGGAAAAAGAGAGTGAGAGAGAGAGAGAAAGAGGGAGAGGAGGAGAGACGTAGTCTTATGATGAGAAAGAGCGGGGGGGGGCTGTGGAAAGAGAGAGAGAGAGAGAAACAGATAGAGATAGAGAGAGAGGAAAAAGAGGGAGAAAGAGAGAGTGGAGAGAGGAAGAGAGACGTAGTCTTATGAGAGAGAGCGGGGGGAGGCTGTGGAAAGAGAGAGAGAGAGAGAGAGGGGGAGAGGAGGGGAGACGTTGTCTTAGGATGAGAGAGAGTGGGGGGGGAAAAAGAGAGAGGGACAGAGACAGAGAGAGAAAGATGGGGTAAGGGAGGAAGAGAGCAGCAGAGAATCGCAAAGACGCGTAAGAGTTGAAAAAGAGCACTTGAGTCAACAAACTTTCCTAAGAACTTTCAGAAAGTATTTTAATTAACTTGATGAAAAGGTATAAATCAAAGTAAAAGAGTAAAAGTATTAAAACGCCATCCAGCCAAACAAGACTCTGGGCGGGACGTGCTACAGCATCCAGGTCATGAAGAATTGGTCATCGCATTTGTGAGAAAGTGCGAAGGTCAAGCACTACAGTCATCGCAGGCACGGGAAATTCAAGTCACAAATCACCAGTAATTTATTAAGGTCGCCACAAGCTTTAGCAACAGATGACAGGCGCCTCGTCAGTAAGCACGGGGCGTTTAACATATTTTCCGGCCAGATAGCAGAGTCACGGCGAAAAATTACTATGGGGAGGGGTGGGGGGAGGGGAGACGAGGGAGGAGGGGGAGGGGAGGGGAAAGGACTGAACACGGAGAACGAGGGAAGGGGAAGGAGACGAATATATGGAAGAAAAATATGGAAGGGGAGAAGCGGGTAACATTGCCACCAATAATGACAGTTTTTGATACATTCTCTGTTAATCATATTCGAAAAAAATGTATGGAATTCCTTGTGTAATAGCTAGAAGCTGCCACATTTCCCGTATTATGTGACTATAATATATAAATAAGTGCGTTGCAATCATTATTGTTCATTTTTCATATCATAACATCACTTATGCCGTCAGAAAGTCATCAAAATACTAAAGCAATGTATGTGCTAAGATACTTAGGATGTATAACAACATACTAAGTGGGTGTTTGACTTGAAAGAAAAACAAGCACGGTTCACTCAGGGAACCGGGTCAGGGCGCGAGTGTGAGCTAAAGTCATGGTCTCATAATCAAATGATGATAATGATGATAACAACACCAATACTGCTGATTCAGATGATGATGATAATGATGATGACAAAGATAATGATCACAATAATGATAGCAATGATGATAATGATAATGACAATAATGATAACAATGATAATCATCATGATAATGATAGTAATAATGCTACTGATAATAGTGATAATGATAAGAATTAGTGATGAGAATAATGCTAGCAATAATGATAAGATAATAATAATGTTAGTATGAATAATGATAATAATAATAATGATAATAATGATAATAATTATAATAATGATAATAATAATACCAGTACCAATACTACTAGTATTACTACTACTACTACTAATAATAATAACAATAATAATGATAAAAATAAAAACAATGATGATGATGATAATGATGATGATAAAAACAGTAATAATGTTAGTAATGATAATGATATTAATAATAATAATGATAATAATTATTATTATTATAATCATTATAATATGATGATGATTGTGATGATAACGAAAATGATAATGATAATTATAATGATAATGATGATTATGATAACGATAATGATGATGATTATGATAACGATAATGATGATGATAATGATAATTATAACAATTATGATAATTTTGATAATATCAATAACGATGGTGACAATGATGATGGTAATAATGGTAATCATCATCATTGAATGATGATAATGATAATGGTATTGATAATAACAATAGCAACAACAATAATGATAACAATTATAATGTTATTGTTAATAACAATAAAGATCTCTCTCTGTAGTAGTAGTAGTAGTTATAATAATGATAATAAGAATAATAATATTAATGATAAGAAGAAGAAGAAGAAGAATGATAATAATGATAATGATAATGACAATAATAATAACAGTAATAATGATGATGAAAATAA
>BOPN01001357.1:64692-87192 GCA_017312705.2 Penaeus japonicus
ATGTATTCACACTTGGTATTTTCATGTCTATGTGAATTCCACTGTACATGCCCAAAGTGCTTCCTTTGGGATACCGAAGTTTTCCGTTTTATGGAGAAACAACTAATTTTATCAACTTCATGTGCCTTGTTATATGTTTTGTAATGTGCAAAATAATATATATATACTAAATATAAGAAATATAACATTTATAAACAATGAATCTTGTTTTATTTCTTAAGCTGTTTGCCCATTTTCCAATTGCATAAGTATCAGCTAACAAAACATAATTGTAAGCCAATTAAATATTCTGGTGTAAAAATAGCAGCTAAATGATTCTTATCATACAAAAATGGACATGATCATATGTAAGAAAAAAATGAATAGAAATGGAAAGGGAAAGAGCGGTAGAAAATGGCAAGGGACAGAAAAAGGTCAACTGTACAATGAACATGGAGTAACTGATTAAAGATACATGTGATTCATAATATTTTGCCTTACTTTAAAAGATCAAGAAAATGGAGAGACAAAACAATAAGAGAAGACAAAAAGAGACAGAAAAAGACTGACATACATAAAGAATTAGAGAGAAAAAGGGGATGAAAACAAATTCAAAGTAATACGTCTGATCAACTATTCTCATCCTTATTTCAATAATGATTAGCCTAAAAGAATTAAACTCAACTTTCCTGAGCAATCCTGACAATAGTCTCTTGAAAATTACTTAAATGTTATTTGAAATTTATACTTTACCCTGTATGCATATTCCTAAATTTGGAAATTTTTGGTGTACATTGAATATTAGTAGTTCCCAATGTATAGCAATTAATTACTGGAAAGGGTCCCTCTTGTAATAATGTTAAATTAAATAGTAAAGTTGCTATTTCACTTTTTCATATCTAATAACTGTATCAGTAAATAATCTGAGAAAATTAACAGAACTTTTATGTATAATAAAACAAAAGATACACAGTATACTTTTTATTTTTACAACTCCATTTATGTTGTAGTGTATAAAGGAATAGACATGGAAGAGAATTTGTCAAATAGTTACTTGAGAAAAAAGTAAGCAACTAAAAAAAAAAAAAAAAACAATATTATTTGCTCGGGGAAATTATACTGTTAACAAGTGTAACAAAATATGCTGCAGACAGGATACACATCCAACCTGATATTATACATAATCCACTGACAATCTTTAAATATATATTCACTTCTTGCCATCAGTTTGTAAAGCTTCATATAAACGGGTTTGTACATCTCGTGAAAAAAATACTGCATATAAAAGCATTCATCCATTTTGCACTATAATTCACAGACAAAGACCTACTTAAGCGATTAAAACTGTAAAGCTCCAGGCAGACGGTCTTGTACATAAAATGAAAGAAATATATAAAAGCATTTTGCCCTTCTATAGTGTAAAACTTTAAAATATTAGGATAAACTTAGGTTAATAAAATCTTTAGCAAAAAAAGCCTTTCTAATTTGTACAAATATTAAAAGAAATGCAATCTATCTTAATATTAGAGAAATCCCCTATTTCTTCCCTCTCGTTTTACAATCAGCGGTTTGACTTGATCGCCCGGTTGATACGGTTAAGGAGTCGTTCAGGTCGAGGGGGTTTTCCTGAGACCTGAAAACAGAGGAAGTTTTTCATGAAAATGAAACTGTACTGTAACAAGGTTTAAAGTATCTTTAGGCTCAATTTTCACTATAATGGTGATAGTGCTGATTATGATTACAATGTGATGATGATAATAACAGTAATGAAAACTATAAAAATCCACACATAATATCACTAATAGTTACTCAAACTACTTGAAACAGATACTTCAGGATTCCATTACTTAAATGCATTATATACTGAATACCATTACAAATACTAATAAAAATGAAATATTTTCTTAGATTTACAACTATCCATGCTTATTTTTAACTATATATGCATACTTTAAACATGTGTGTTCAAAAACACATGATCTAATATGGCTACATAATATGTTCTATGCTTATACTCATCACCATGCTTTTTTATACAATGAACATATTCACAAACCAGAAATATCTCTCTCTCGGGAAAAAATAATTTCATATAATAATTCAGTAGTTAACCCAATGGCACCAGGATATAATTGGGCTACACTAGCCACTGTAATAGGATTAATATCAAGGGTTCTAGCTTGGGATAAAACAAATGGATGGGGACAATGTTTTTTTCTTTTTCCCCTTTGTCCTTTTAATGCTGTCCTACTTTTTATGCTTTAATTGTCTTCCAATTAAAGCATAAAAAGTAGGAGGTTTAAGCTGACACTGGAAGGCTGTAGCTTGAGTACTAGTGCCATCAGAGCCATAAATCTCATCACTTATACTGTATGCACAAGACAGCAGCCTTCATCATCATAGTATGTATAGGTGCCATCTGATTTCAGGCTTATCTTCACCATGGTACTGTAATCATTGTGTTAAAAACAAAAGTATTTTACAATACTCATCCTTGAGAAGAAGACCTAATTCTAATTAAAGAGGGGGGGTCAATCTACATGAAGATGCAGTACTTCTAAAATTATGGATACTATACTAAATCCCTTAAACCTCAAACTCCATCAAGTACACAAGAAAGTTTTGTATGGAGGAAAAAAAAAAGTGAAAACCATGAGTAATCATGAAAAGTAACAAATAAGAAATAAATAAAATAAATAAATAAATAATAAATAAAGCAATCATGGAAGGTTGTAGCATAGCACTGAAATGTAAACACAAACAAAAAGCACAGGCATCAGCATCAGCAGGAAGCACAGCTTACAAAACCAACATGCTCAGCTTGCAGCATGGAACAGGCAAGAGCTTGCACATTTTAGTTGCAGACAGACAAACACAAACCTTAGGGATGCAGAGAGAACATTGTAATTTCTGGAACCGAAGGGTCTACGGAAAATCCTTAACTTTGAGCTGCCATTTGATCCTGTGCTGTCCCCAAGTCCCCTGGGCGTCTGTTAGAAGGATGGGCGGAGGTGATGGGAGGGTTAGTCAGGTTAGGTATTAAGCCAAGAAGATCTTCACTTTGGCTTCCAGGTTTATACTTATGAGGGACACTTTCCTTTCTCTTACCTCAAATTAGTACAAGAGTAAAATTCTTCAATATTTACAATTAAATAATTGACTTTTTACAATACAAGCACTAATTTAACTGTCTCGTATCATGCTTTTGACTAAGTAAATGAACGTTTTGAAAAATAATTTCAAATAACCAACTTCATCCCGAAGATTAGAATAAAGAATCAGTAAATCCAATTAGTAAAGGTCAATTTCTGAATATACTGGTGAAGATCTATTAAAACCCTCCACCACAATTATGTTAACTAATGGTTGCACTGTCCAGTAAGTCAGTCTTGTCTACATAAATAGTACTTTTATTTTTAGTCGAATTCTGATCTTAGTAGCCAAATATTACTTTGAGTAGACTTACTATATTATTCATTCATGGAAAATGAAGAAAACTAACAAGATAAAAACACTTGGTCTACACTACCATTTTCAAGAGTTATACAGTACGTCTATACTTCATGACAATAATTGACAAATAAAAACAGAAATTTGTATCCAATATACCGGAGCATTGACTATTTTTAATATGATAGAAAAAAATGCCTTTATCAGATATGGATGTGGCACTTTTTCTAATAATGCATTAAGGCTTTTAGTACTTTAACAAATTTAAGGTGCATGTGCTTCAATAAGACTTCATACAAGTTTAAATCCTTACGCTATTACTTGATCAATTAACTGAACTGCCAATATTATTACTGATATATGCTAAACACCTCATAGTTCTAGAAAAGACAATCACAATAAACATATATATAGAAAGCGAAGGAGCAAATTCTTTTATGCATTCTTTAACTGCATTTTCATATTTTAAATAATTTCATGTGGCATGCATGATAAATCATGCGCATTTCACTGCACTTGTCTGCCATGCCATATGCACTGGACAAAAATCAGCAGGAAGCATTATCAAAAGCTTGCTCGTTTCACACAGCACTATATACATATAAACAAACAGAGCACAGTAACTGGGAAGGAAAAAAACTATGAAATGATATTAGTCTCCCAGTGGACAGAAATCCATCTTAGTGTGAAATCTCCCAATGAAGACATTCTCCCCTTCAAATTTAATAACAAACTTGAATCATCAATCTATCAGTTTAATTTAGATTACAAGTAAGTTCCCATTACACTAACCCATCCTTACCTCTGATTCACTTTCTAATTTCCTCCATGGTGACTTTCCCTTAGAGAGGATTTTACGTAGTGAAGAGGGTGTCAAACCCCTCTTCCCTCTTGGTGTCATGCCCTTTTTGCTAAGGACAGACACATTGGCTGGAGATCGTCCCGAGTGGTTGGACCTGGCACCAGGGCCTCGGGCAGAGGCAGTAGAACTGGAGCCAGGGGACTGAGTGGAGCAGGCATTGGTCCTTCTTCTGGAACGCGTGGACACAGGAGAACCTTCCGAGTAGGTAGACTTTGGGCTCACCTGGAAAGACAAGCATTTATGGTAAATTTTATATCTTTTATGAGGCATGGTGTCATTTATTGGTTGTACTTTTCAAAACAAACTAGTGCTAATCTTATCCAAAATAAAGACATGGGTATTAGAAAAGTACCATTACTTAATAACCTATATAAAGAACTAGTACAATTAATATATTAATTAACAGGATACCAGCAAAAAAATCTGTTTACCTTGCTCCCCCGACTTCCTATTGATACAGGAGAAGTGTTCTCAGCTTGATTTTCTTTGTCTGCTCGACTGAAACTTTTCCTTCCAGGAGTTGGTGGTCCTGGTCTTGAGTAGGACGTCTGTAATGATAGTTATGGAAGGATATCCAATTTGAATGGCATGGTACAAAAAGCACTTGAGAGTTCTTTTAACATCAATGGTAAAAACGAACAAAAGTTTTAGATTAACCTAAAAGTAACCTCTTGTTACAATTTCACATTTTTTTTTATTATTATACATACATTCTCTTGTAACTGCTGTCATTCAATCCTCAAGTTTTAATTTCAGATCCTTTTTTTTTTTTTTTTTCTTAAAGCAGACCTTGACTTAACCTTAGCAGGAAAAAAATGGTCAAGGTAAGAGGACCACTTTAATATAAAAATATTTTGCATGTACATTTATGGATTATACTATATCTATAGCACAAAAAAACAGTTAAGTGATGACTGATAACTGACAAGATGATGTATGAACCAGCACAATAAACATGCTTGCAAGGTAGTTAAATTCTGATCAATATTTCAAAACTTAGAAGACTTAAAAATAACAATCCCAATCTTAAAGAAAACCATAAGAAGAGCCTTAATGAAAACCTGATTGCTTACAGATAATCTTTTAGAACGCTTTCCCCCTGAGGAGTCTAAGGATGTTTCCGAGTGTGTAGAATCTGACAAAGACTTCCGCTTTCGGAGGTTGAAGGCCGGAGAATCAAGACCTAGGTTCTCAGTAGCCTGTGTCAGGTTCAACAGCTGTCTATCTTCTACAGCATTGCCAGCCTGGGGAGAGGCAAAACAATCCTTGTTTGACATTTGAAATGTTATATTTCAACAAGATTATGGTATGGCAGCATTATCAAGATTTGATTATAGAAAAAAAAACTTTCATGTAATATAAATGTACTACAAATATATATAATAAAAATATCAATCCCACTTTTGCGATTCATTAGAACCCGTTTGTCTGATATAGTTTTCACAAATATGTTAATACTCAGTATAATGTAAATTCAAATTTCTTCTAATAATCAAAAAGAAACAAGTCATTGAAACTTTTAATATTGCAAAAAAAGTAATGTTTATAAAAATAAAAAAACACTGAAAAAAATATGGAATTTCTAACACACAAATCAAGCCTGCGCCCACCATAATCTTAAAAACTTTGGTTTAAGTGCTTTGTACCACTCTCCAGGCTTACTACACTCATTGAACAAAAACATGCACTTGTCTAAGCCAACAGTGATTAGCTACTTTATTTCATGCTTTCAATTCTTAAGTGAATACTAACATTATGTAGTTTACCTTGACCTGAATAAAATAATTTCAGACAGATACTACACTAAATATCAATAATTTTGACAACTCTCAACAAATATCTAGTAACTAATATTTCATAAAAGCTTTTTCATAATAACTAATGAAAAATACTACTTCTAATGAAACTGATAGCAAGCTGAAAGCAAAATTTTACTATATATGAGAATATCATATTCCCCCACCTAATATTCATACCCCCAAAGACCAAATAACATAAGTAATGAGCAAAAATAAAACTACTTGTATAAAATCTTTAAAAAAAAGGTAATATTACAAAAGTACAAATATAGTAAAACTACAAAGAAATTTAGATCGCAAATAAGATGAACCCAAACTACACAGGCAAAACAAAAACAAACTCAAATGAAAATCTAAAGCTGACACATAAAAAGGAAAACATACCCTTAATTTGTCATCATCAAAGTCCTGAAGTGGCCTGAATTGCATTTCAGCAGGATAAGCTGACCGCATGTGAGGTGGATACAAGGAATTTCTTCTCTGAAGTTCAGATAATCTCTTCCAGTGGGGATCGTCAAGGGTGTTGCACCGACCCACCTGTTAAGTACATCAACAATATCACTGATAATATCCCATGGGATAAAACAAAAAATACATGCATATACTTCATTTTAAAAAACAAATTTTAATTTCTCTTCAATTAAACCTTAACCCATTGCGGATGGGGAGTACATTTGCTTGCCCAATCCCCGGGATGGGTTTTATTTCAGAGCGAGGTAGCTTCACGCAACATACCTCGACTTTTCCCACTCTTTTAGTCACTCATTGTAAAGCTACAGCCATTTTTATGTTTCTTTTTTTTTGTTTTACAGTATCTAGAGACTTATATATCTGTCATATAACAGGCTCTATCAATGCAGTTAATTAAAATTGTAGCTTAGGGTCCATATCAGCTCATTACTTTCTTTATAATCAGTGTGATAGAAGTATTGCCATTTTATCGAAGGACAAAAAGTAACTATTTTTTTGTATTTATGTACTGCCATGAACGAATAGAAAAATATAACCATCCACAATGAAAATAATACAAGAGGAAGGAAACTTGAACTTATGACTGAATGCCACAGTAAAAGGCATCCATAATGGCACAGGGGCACATTCTAGACATTGGATATGGTTTGAGTCACCTTCTCATTCTGCCCTTTCACCCTTCATTTGCAGTACTTTAGAGCAAAAGTTCAGCAACCTGCTATGTGCCATCACCCTATACAGATGATGCTTGCTAAAGACCATGAATGGGTGCCATTCATGCTCTCTCTCCTGCTAATGCTAGAAGAAAGTGGTGCCATCTAGATTTTGGATGCTCATTTTGATTAATATTATGGAAATTATCGTAATTAGGACTAATTTTCATAATCACTCACTCATTACTCATAGCACAAAAAAGTGATCCAAAATCCCCGATCATGTACGTCATGATGACTGTCATCAGGCCAGAGCTCCTGCATCATGTATGTCATGACACCCGTCCACAATGGGTTAAGCACCAAAAATTGTGGATTAAGCCTTTTTCACATTCATTTGTATGTTTCTTTTTTCAATTATATATGAACAGTTCATTTAATATTTACATATATAATACAAAACACATTAGCAAAATTACCTGCATGTCAATAAGATATTTGTTGCTGAAAAGTTCTTCTTCATCTTCACAGTTGAAGAGCATGTCCCTCGGTACTGAATGCCCCAGCGACTTGTCAGACATGACTTTCTCGAGTGAGGGAGTAATCTTTTTCTTTCCTGTTGCAGCCACAGCAAGGTTGGCAATATCTACACTACTCTTTGGTTGCCTCTCTAGTGTGGTGTTTTGTCGAGTAGGTTTCCTGAATACCTGTAGGAAATCATAAGAATGTATCTTTTTAATGATGGTGGCTACAGTCTCTTATAAGCTTTGGCTGTTACAAAGTATCTCCTATTAGACTTTATAATCAAAATTCAATTAACTTCCTTGTTTGGTATTCACTGCACATATCAAAATTACAATCTAATTTTTCCCAATATAATTTCTAACTGATGCACACCAATCACCAGATCTTATCATACCACATCTGATGAGACAGCCCTTGTCATTGCTTTTGCGCGATTCTTTGATGATTTGGGTAACAAAAGACTATTTGAATCATTAATGCTTTCCTCTTCTGTTGACGATGAAGAAGGTCTTAGCATATTGACTTCACTAAGCCGAGTCTCAGACATAGCAGCGCTTCTCAATGATCTGCTAGGAAACTGTTGCAAAACATGAAATAAAAAATATATAATTATCATGAACAAAAGCAGCAAAAGCATTATATGAAAAAATATTACAACATAAAGCAGTTAGATCAATAACAAAATTCACAACTCATGATGCAGCAAAACACACAGATGTTTCCTTACCCCAAAGCTCTCTCTCTCCCACTGTTTGGACATTTCTCTCATTTTGGAGCCGGCAAGTTTTACTTGTGCCTCAAGAGTCCTGTTCTCATTGCAGAGTCGTTTTATTGTAATCTCAGACTCCTGCAGCTTCTCTTTTATTGGTAACTTCTGCTCTTCCAGCTCTTTTATTCTCTCAACAAGATCTGCCTGTTTCTTCCTCTCATTTTGGAGACCTTCATTGAGTTTGCTGACATGGTCCTTGTACTTTGCCATCTAAAATGAAATATCAAAATGAAATAAAACTACACGGGCATGACATGGTCATTTCTAATATCACTAATAGGATGATGACCATGATGATGATGATGATGATAAAAAAACATGTATATATAGATGCAGGCATTAACATATGTGTGCACATACACTGATATAAACAAGTTCATAATACATTTACTTTATCAAAAATCATTAGTCTTTCTGCGACTGATGCTGGTTTCTAAAGGAGGATAGACATATAACTAACTTGATAAAGAATCAAAATCATACTCTGATATATGTGCATCCCAGAGGGTGCAATGTGATATATGGATGGACCAAATCTAAAGATTCAGAAACATACATATACAAAATTACTTTCACTTGTACTAGACAGGAAAAGATGCTAGTGTTAAAAGTGCAATCAACAAAAACAAAAACAGAGTTCATTATGTTATAAAAAAAAAAAAAAAAAATATAAGGTATGCATGATATCTAGCAAATGGTTTCAATTTCCTGATGTCAATATGTCAATCTAAGTATCTAAAATGCTTCCAAACTAATTTTCTTATCTTTATCATGGAAACAAAGAATGGGTGTTGACAGATAGTTAAGGAAATGATCATTGATGAACATGACTCACTAGATCAAGAACAAGAACAAAAAATGCTTTACATTCAAATTCTACATGTATTCTTAAAAAACAAAAACAAAAAAAAACAACAACAACAACAACTGAAGTGCACAATTATAGTTTATCCCACCTTGGTGTTTAAAAGACAAAATAGTTCTCCTTTATCTACATGCTTATAACTATACGTCGATCTCTAATTTTGAAGAAAAATATTCAGGTTATCATCTGGTGAAAATGAAAAGGAAATAATAAAGCACAGCCCGAGCTGCATTCCCATATTCCATAGCTTGAGCCGAGCCTTGCATTGGTAAACACCTTCTCATTCATACTTTTAAAAATCAAGGAAGCCCCACAAAGACTGAACTACCATCATACTTTAGGGCAAGAGAAATGGTTAATCCCCTGTATTTTAAATAAAAATGCTTTACCTGTTTCTGATAGTATTCTTCTGACATCTTGTTTTCGTTAAGCTCTGTCATGACTTCTGACAGCTTCTTCTTTGCCTGTTCATACTTATGATGAAGGATCTGCTTTTCTTTCAATACCTTCTCTTGCTCCTCGATTTGTACTAACAGCTTTTCAACCTCAGTCTTGTATGAAGCTTTCTGTAATGAAAGAAGCAAAAGAGATGTTAACAAATATATGGCACTGGATGGTAACAACTCTTGTAAAGAGAAAATATTCCTTTAAACTTGAGGAGACTTATAATATGAAAGCAATGCATTCATATCTTGCATCTTTTGTTTGTCTTTCATAACATATGAACAACTCACCAATTTCTCAACCACAGACTGTCTCTCTGCCCGTGACTTGTCCTTAACTGCCTGCAGTTCTTCGGTCAAGCTTCTTGTTGACCTTTCACCTTCGCGTTCAATTCTCATAATCTCCTCCTGAAAAATACAAAGAAAAGTCTTGATACTATTGGTAAACAATTATTTAGTTAGTTGTAGTTTAGGAAAACAAAATCCAGCAAAAACAACAAGAGAGATATTGAACCTACCTTTGTTGCAGTGACTTCTTGTTCTTTGTCAATTAACTTTGCTTCCAAAGATAAAGCATGGGATTTGTGTTTCTCCACTTCCTCTTTGGCTTTCTCCATCTGTCAATATTACATCAAACCAATTAAGCAAGATGGATTTTAAAAATATCTAAACAAACACTGATCTAACAATCAACATTTTAAGAAAACTTAAGAGTAAGTTCACCTCCTGGGTTTGCAAGTGGAGAGTAGATTCTTTTGTTTTCATTTCCTTTTCCAGCAAGGCAATTCTAGTCATCATCTGCTCTTTAAACTTTTCCTGTTCTGTGGCCTTTGCTATCTTTTCTTCTTCCAAGGTTTTAATCTGAAATAAACAATAGTATCAACATTTTAGGGACATATAACCAGTATTAGCAACAAAATATAAAATTAGGTATGGTCACTATAACATTTAGAACAATAGCATGGTGAAAACCTTATTTTCCAAATCAGAGACAGCAGCTTCCTTGGCAACCTTCTCACGCATTGCAATTTCTTCTTTTTCCTTATTCTTTTGCTCTTCACTGGCTGAACGAACAAGTTCTAATTCTTGCTTCATGACTAGCATTCTCTTGGAATTCTCTTCAGACTGTGATTTCAATTCAGCAACTCTCAAGGTTTCCTTTTCCTTAAATTCCTTCTCCATTTTGCCCTTCAGCAGTTCATAAGTAGTATGGGCTTGTTCCAGCTCTTGCTGAAGAGTTTTAAGGAGGACAGATTTTTCAGAAAGCATTGTTTTTAATGATGCTATACGTTCCTTGTTATCCTGTTCTTGTTCCTCCTTTTCCTTCTTTAGGGTTTCAAGCATAATCTTCAATGACCCTAATTCTTCTGTTAGGTTTTGCTTCACTGCCAATTTCTCTTTCTCAAGTGATTCCAATTGTTTCTTAACCTCACACACAGTTTCCTGGAGAACGCAGACTTCAGCCTGATGTTTCTGTTGCTCTTCCCCTATCTGAGCTCTAAGTTCATCTAGGGTCTTGTTCTTTTCTATAAGACCTTCTTGTAGTTGCTTAACCTCCAATGTTAATTTTTCTTGCATTTCAGTCAAGCCTTCCGTCTGTTGCTGTAGTGTAGATATAGCCAATTCTTTCTCATTGATAATTTCACCGAGAGATATTTTTTCATTGGAAAGCTCTTTAGCCAGATTTTCTTTCTCTTCCCTCATTGATGTTAACAGCTCTTCCTTTTCTTTAATCTCTTGTTCCATTTCCTTCTTCAGAGTCACCATTGCTTTATCTGCTTCACTCTTCAGTGAAGAATAATCATCTTCTTTCTCCTTGATATTTTGCAATAATGCCTTTTTCTCTTCTTGAATCTGCTCTAATTCATGCTTCAGAGACAAGACATCATCAGACTTTCCTTCCAACTGTGACAACAAAGCTGCAGATTTGGCACTCTCACTTTCCCTGATCTCGGAAAGTTTCTCAAGATCACTCTTCAGTGTCTCATGTTGGGACTGAGAAAATACTAGTTTCTCTTCGACAGTCTTCAAAACCTGAGACTTCTCTTCTAACATGTTGTTTAGTGAGGCAATCTGACTCTTGTTATTTTGCTTTTCCTCCTCCTTTTCCTTCCTGACTGTATCCAATACAAGCTGGACTGACTTCAGTTCTTCAAGCATTTTCTGTTCTACTTCTGATTTCTCTTGTCCAAGAGATTTGATCATTACTTCATTTTCATTAAGTGCCTGCTGTAATCCCTCAATCTGTGAACTGTACTTTTGCTCTTGTTCTTTAATATCTCTATAAGTCTTTTCTAAGGCACTGTCTTTTTCACCAAGACTTTCTTTCAAATTCATAATGTCAGTCACCATCTCTGCCTGTTTTTCTGTTAGATTTTGTTTGAACAAAGCTTCTTTTGTGGTAATCTCATCTTTTAATGAGTTTACCTCTTTAACAAGTTCATCATTTGTTTTCAAGTGTGCATTACTGGCAGCAGAAGCTTCTTCAAGGTCACTCTGTAACTTTTGCAAACACAACTGATGTTCTTCCTTTGACTTTTTCAGGTCTTCCTGAAGCTGGATTATAGAAGTTTCCTTTTCTTGAAGGGCTTGTGTGTGGGCAGTCATCTCAGTTTCAAGCATTTTTTGTGTATTTCTGTTTTGCTCCTCAAGTAGAGCGAGTTTTTCTTGCTTACACTGAAGTTCTTGGACCATGGCTGCCTTTTCATTGCCAAAGGTCTCCGAAGCTCCTTGTAATTTCTGCTGCAAACAAAACAGTGCCTCTTCCTTGATGTTTACCACCTCATTTTGGGCTGAAGCTTCGTCCTGCAGTTTCTTTTGCAGTGAGGAAATTACTTCTTCCTTTGACTTCAGTTCTTCATTGAAGGACAATTTATCAGCATTATGTCTTTCAACTGCCTCCAGCATTTCTTGTTGTTTAGATTTTAGAGCTGCCTCCTTTTCTTCAATAATTTTGGTTATGGAAATTATCTCCCCTTGCATCTTTTGCTCAGCCAGTGCTAAAGCCTCTTCTTTAGCTTTAACCTCTCCTTGTAAAGTCACTTTTTCTTTTTCAAAGGATTCAATTCTAGACTGCAATTCTTGCTGTTTAGATGTTAGAGCTTCCTCCTTTTCCCCAACAATTTTCTTGCTACACATCTTTTCCTCTTCCATCTGCTGATTAGCCAGTGTTAATGACTCTTGCTTTGCATGTAGCTCTACCTGCAGAGCCATTTTTTCTTTTTCAAAGGTATCAAGTTTGTGCTGCATTTCTTTCTGCAATGACAATGCAACTTCTTTCGACTGAATCAAGCTGTTCATTGAATCCTTTATTTCTTTAACTTGATCTTGTAGTAATAATATCTCCTCTTCCTTTGCCTTGACCAATCCAAGTAAAGTTGCTTTTTCTTGGCCAAAGGCCTCAGCAGTCTCCTCAAATTCCTTTTGAAGTGAACAGATCTTATTCTCCTTTTCTTGAATAATGCTGCTTGTAGACAACTTTTCTTCCTGTATTTGCTTCTGTGAGGATGCAAGAGCTTCTTCTTTTGCTTGGATAATTTCAGCCATCATTGCTTTTTCTTCAGAAATCAGCTTAATGGTGTGTTCCTGTTCCTGCTGTAAATCCCTCAAAGCTTTGTCTCTGTTCTGTACCTCCACATCCTTCTCATTAATTAAAGAGGCAGCAGCCATCTCCATTTCTTGTTTAGCAGCTGTAAAGGCAGTTTCGTTTTCTTGTATCTTTTCAAGTAATAAAGCTTTCTCCTCATTTGCCTGCCTTACTAGTTCCTCAAACTGCTTTTGGTGTTCTGTGATTGTTACACTTCTCTCTTGAATATCCTGCTCAAGCCTTGCCTTTTCATCTTTGTATGTTAATATTGTTTTCTCTAGCTCTTCTTTGGCAGTGGCAAATAAAAGTTCCTTTTCTTGGATTCCCTTTTCTAACACTGCCTTCTCACATCTGTGCTCCTCTAATGTTGATTTTATTTGCTGCCTCAAAGTATCGAGGGCTTCTTCTTGAGCTCTGATGATAGTAGACATGGCCGTCTTTTCTTGTTCAAACATATCACACATTTCTTGCTTTTCTTTTTCCACTGTACCGATAGCTGCCTGCTTTGACTCAATTTCTGCAGCGAGTGATCCGACTGCTGCTATCTGCTCATCTCTTTCATTGCAAACCTGCATCTTCTCTGAGTGAAGTGCTTTCATCTGAGAAGGGAAAAGGGGAAGATTAGTGAGGGAGTAGACTAAAGTGGATGTTGTGGTTCAGAAAACAAACTTAGACATATCCCTATACACTATATGCATATAGGCTGATGTGTAGATATGGAGAATCGGTGTTCACAGCAACCCCCACACAGACTAAACACAATCACAGGTGCATCAAATACCCACATCCCTCCAGGAAGAGGAAGTGCTGCTTAGATGAAAGACATGTGTATGTACAAGTGTTTGTAAAGTATTTATGTATATTCATATGTATACACATGAGGCTGAGGCCAGCCTTGTACCCTCTTACCTTTTCCTGTAATTTAGAGACTGTATCATCAAATTCATTTTGTTGTTTCTCTGCTTCTGCTCTCAAGACATCTAAGGTTGCTGCATGCTGTGCTTCCATTTCATCAATTTGTGCACACACTTCTGTCACCTTTCCTTCATACACTACTTTCTCGGCATTTATAGAGTCCATCTGTTTAAAAAAATATATATATATCACAAAACAGTTATACAGCAAATTTGAAACCCTTTACTCCAAGGTATATAATGTACAATACCATATTTACTTCATAACAAATATTTTAAAAATAATACCTGCTTAGTAAAGTTAGCTATCTGTTCTGCAAGCTCATTTTCTTTAGCACCCAAAGCACTTGCCAAAGCTGAAATCTCTCCCTCCATTTCCGAGATATTTTTCTGAAGCAGATTCTTTTCAGTTGTGTAGCTTTCTTCTTTATTATGAAGTTCTTGTTTTAATGTAGTTTTCTCTTTTGAAAGAGTTTCCCATTCAACCATAATAATGGAAAGGTTGTTGTTCAGTTCTTCAACCTAAAATAAAATTATACAAAATAGAAAATTGTCACACTTCATTCAGAATACTGCAATATACCCTGTGTGTAAATACATAAAATGTACGTCAAGGAAGCGTAATATCAATGAAATTACTGGCAAAGTCATACCTTCTTCTCATATTCCTCTGTTAGGTTAACTTTTTGTATTTGGAAATCCTCATTCAGTCTTGAAACAGTTCTACTAAATTCTTCTTGTAAGGCACACTTGGCTTTAGTTACCTCCTTCAAACTTGCTGAAGTGCATTCCAATTCTTGGCTTGTCACTTTTAGTTTAGCTTCTGCAGTTTCGAGTTCTGAACAGCAACCAGCCAATTCTTTTAGTTTTTGGTTCAATTGTTCCTTCAGGGTTAGGACAGAGACCTGTGAGTCTTGAAGTTCTTTCTGCAAAAGACATGGACAAATAAAAGATAAATAATAATCAAGATATACATATACAACCCAAAATTCATTCAATGGTATTTCCACAAAAGCTTACCTGCAATCCAATTCTCTCAGTCTCTACTTGTGAACACTTAGAATGAATTTCTTGCAGTTGATTAGAAGTTATCGTATTTTGCTCTTGAAGTTGTGAATGTTGAACCATCAACTGAGAATAATTTCCCTTGACTTATCCAAGTTCAACATTTATAGCATCATTTTCAGCTGTGAGAGCTTCAACCTGGAATACAGAACAATATATGCAAATATCTATATACATACAACACAAATATATATGTATGTATATATTGGCATTTAAATTACATAAACCCCTATGGAATGCCTTGGAAACAGAAGTGACAAGAATATCCTCTCCTGTTCCCAAAAGAAAATGAAAACAAACACTCACAAACAGATAGACATAACCCCCCCCCACCACACACACACACACACACATCAGCAGATGGAAGAGGAAAAGATGTGTAACAAGAAAATTGTTGGGGAAATGAGGAAGCTCTAAACAGCAAGAATTGCAATCTGGAATTGAATCCTTTGAAAAAGAGAAAGTGGCTTTACAAGGAGAGATTAAAGCTAAAGAAGAGGCTTTAGCATTGGCTGAGCAAAAGATGCAAGGGGAAATAATTTCCATGGCCAAAATTATTGAAGAAAAGGAAGAAGTTCTAAAATCTAAACAACAAGAAATGCTGGAGGCAGTTGAAAGATATAATGCAGATAAATTGTCCTTCGATGAAGAACTGAAGTCAAAGGAAGAAGTAATTTCCTCACTGCAAAAGAAACTGCAGGATGAAGCTTCAGCCCAAAATGAGGTGGTAAACATCAAGGAAGAGGCACTGTTTTGTTTGCAGCAGAAATTGCAAGCAGCTTCTGAAACGTTTGGCAATGAAAAGGCAGCCATGGTCCAAGAACTTCAGAGTAAGCAAGAAAAACTCACTCTACTTGAGGAGCAGAACAGAAATACACAAAAAATGCTTGAAACTGAGATAACTGCCCACACACAAGCCCTTCAAGAAAAGGAAACTTCTATAATCCAGCTTCAGGAAGACATGAAAAAGTCAAAGGAAGAACATCAGTTGCATTTGCAAAAGTTACAGAGTGACCTTGAAGAAGCTTCTGCTGCCAGTAATGCTCACCTGAAAACAAATGATGAACTTGTTAAAGAGGTAAACTCATTAAAAGATGAGATTACCACAAAAGAAGCTTTGTTCAAACAGAATCTAAAAGAAAAACAGGCAGAGATGGTGACTAAGATTATGAATTTGAAAGAAAATCTTGGTGAAAAGGACAGTGGCTTAGAAAAGGTTTGTAGAGATATTAAGGAACAAGAGCAAAAGTACAGTTCACAGATTGAGGGATTACAGCAGACCCTTAATGAAAATGAAGTAATGATCAAATCTCTTGGACAAGAAAAATCAGAAGTAGAACAGAAAATGCTTGAAGAACTGAAGTCAGACCAGCTTGTATTGGATACAGTTAGGAAGGAAAAGGAGGAGGAAAAGCAAAATAGCAAGAGTCAGATTGCCTCACTAAACAACATGTTAGAAGAGAAGTCTCAGGTTTTGAAGACTGTCGAAGAGAAACTGGTATTTTCTCAGTCCCAACATGAGACTCTGAAGAGTGATCTTGAGAAACTTTCTGAGATCAGGGAAAGTGAGAGTGCCAAAACTGCAGCTTTGTTGTCACAGCTGGAAGGAAAGTCAGATGATGTCTTGTCTCTGAAGCATGAATTAGAGCAGATTCAAGAAGAGAAAAAGGCATTATTGCAAAATATCAAGGAGAAAGAAGATAATTATTCTTCACTGAAGAGTGAAACAGATAAAGCAATGGTGACTCTGAAGAAGGAAATGGAACAGGAGATTAAAGAAAAGGAGGAACTGTTAACAACAATGAGGGAAGAGAAAGAAAATCTGGCTAAAGAGCTTTCCAATGAAAAAATATCTCTCAGTGAAATTATCAATGAGAAAGAATTGGCTATATCTACACTGCAGCAACAGACAGAAGGCTCGATTGGAATGCAAGAAAAATTAACATTGGAGGTTAAGCAACTACAAGAAGGTCTTATAGAAAAGACCCTAGATGAACTTCGAGCTCAGATAGGGGAAGAGCAACAGAAACATCAGGCTGAAGTGTGCGTTCTCCAGGAAACTGTGTGTGAGGTTAAGAAGCAATTGGAATCACTTGAGAAAGAGAAATTGGCAGTGAAACAAAACCTAATAGAAGAATTAGGGTCATTGAAGATTATGCTCGAAACCCTAAAGAAGGAAAAGGAGGAACAAGAACAGAATAACAAAGAACATATAGCATCATTAAATACGATGCTTTTTAAAAAATCTGTCCTCCTTAAGACTCTTCAGCAAGAGCTGGAACAAGCCAGTTCTACTTATGAACTGCTGAAGGGCAAAATGGAGAAGGAGATCACAGAACTTAAGGAAAAGGGAACCTTGAGAGTTGCTGAATTGAAATCACAGTCTGAAGAGAATTCCAAGAGAAGGCTGCTGGTCATGAAGCAAGAACTAGTGTAGTGATGTGCTTCGCCCCAGCCATCCCTCCAGGGAAGAATACACGAGTTCCCCCTTTATCGCCACGAGGGGGAGGAAGCGCCAAGAGATAGCGTTGCCATGGAGGGCCTACCACTTGCTCCCTCCCTGGAAAGGGGCCTATAAGACCCCTGCGAGGCCTTGGATCGTCAGCCCCCTTGTGTTCGAGACTTTGCCTTGCTCACACCTTGGTGAAAACTCAGCAACAACAAAAAATAAGTCTGGTGCCACTGGAGCTACCCTGGTTTTCGGGGCCTCTTGTCACGCTTGACATTGTTGTTTCTGAGTTGCTTAAAGTAATCAAAGTAGAGTAAACACTGTTTTTCACAGACTTTTTGCACTTTTAGTGCTTTGCCTGCACCTTCAGTGCTTTGTTTTTTGCAGGTGACACGAGACTACAGTAGGAGTAGTCGGCCCCCACCCCAGACCCGCAGCACTCTTCTACCCCAGGGTAGCCCTGGGGTAGAAGACCCCTGGGTAGGGAGGCCCAGTAGTCTGGGGCGTCCTTTGGGCACAACATTTTTCTTCCCCTGAATTTTTTCCAAGTTTCCGTGTGACTTTCCCAAGCCTTACGGGCTGTGACCCCTGGGTAGGGAGGCCCAGTAGTCTGGGGTGTCCTTTGGGCGCAACTTTTTTCTTCCCCTCAATTTTTCAATTTTTCCGTGTGACTTTCCTGAGCCTACCGGAGTTTCCTTGTGAGCTCCTGTATTCGATTGGGGGGTGGGCACTGACTTACCGTCCCTCGTACTAGGCAGGTTCGGCGGTAGGAAGGTGTCTTCCACACAACTCCGATAATGGTATACATGCGTATACCATTATACAATGGAACTGTCGAAGTCTTAGATCAAAATTAAACTCCCTTAGATTATTAGCCTTGTCCTATGCTCCCGATATTATTGTTCTACAAGAAAGCCATTTAAACGACCAAGTCTCTGACGAGGTCGTATCGCTGAGAAACTACCATTTGTGTAGAAAAGCCCGAGAGGGAAGGGGTGGAGGCGGGGTCGCCATGTACATCCATCAGAACCTCCCTTTCACTGAAGTGACAATTAATTCTACTTTGGAACACGTCGCATGCAGAGTAAAATTCAATAACACGTATCTGACTATATATTCAGCTTATTGTCCACCTGATAAAATGGTAATCTATGATGAGCTTTTTGCTCTTCAGGACAGTCTGCCAAACAATAAATTAATTTTAGGTGATTTCAACGCTCATCATACTTTTTGATTTCAGTATTTCTAGATATAGAAAAAGCCTACAACATGACATGACATGGCCTATTCAGAAAACTTTATGCTTTTGGATTACGTGGAAACTTGCCTTGTTTTATACAAAATTTCATATCTGACAGAACGTTTTCTGTCAAATTATTTTCTGACAATGTCACTTTCTCGGACATTTTTGTCCAGGCAAACGGGGTCCCACAAGGAAGTGTCTTGTCACCAACATTATTTTTATGTATGATTAATGACATTTTACCATCTCCTCCTTGGAATCTTAAATACTCACTGTACGCTGATGACTGTACATTATGGCATTCCAGCAGTAAGGCAGAGTTCTCGGCAAATCGGATCCAATTGGCACTGGATATGATTCATAACTGGGGCCTCCAGTGGGGTTTTAAGTTTTCCATAAGAAAGAGTATTGGCATTGTCTTTACCCATAGGAGAAAGCCCAACATCAGGCTAACTCTAGACAACCACCCCAATACCTATTCAAAATTCAGCTAGATTTCTTAGTCTACTCTTTGATAGTAGATTAAATTGGAAAGACCACATTGGTCAGTTAAAGAATAAATGTCAAAAAGCACTCAATTTGTTAAAGTGCATTTCTGGACACAAATGGGGAGCTGATAGAAAGTCTTTACTGATGTTATATAAATCCCTGATTAGGTCTAAAGTAGATTATGGGTCAATCGTGTATGGCTCGGCAAAGAGCTCAACTCTGAAAGGTTTGAATGTTGTACAGAATGCTTGTTTACGCGTCTGTCTTGGAGCCCTTAAGTGCACTCGCATCGAGCGCCTAGAGGTAGAGTCGGGAGTACCTCCCCTCCGTCTCAGACGCGGCCAGCTTGCGCTGACGTACGCCGCCAAGATAGCCAGGCAGCCCCACCATCCAAACAGGGATGTTTTACGCCGGCAATTAGGCCCACAGGACCGCGGCGGAAAGCCTCTGTGCAATAGACTCAAGGATCTCACAAATAAAGTTGGTATAGATCTCTCTACTATCGATACCCTGGTTCAGTCAAATATTGCACCGTGGGAGACACCCAATTTTTCCACCATAGTTGACTGGCTACCATCAGCCAAAGCCACGGTGTCGGAGTTGGAGGTACGCCAGCGGTTCAGAGAGATCCTTAGTAAACATCTTTCCATTTTTCATTTATATACCGACGGCTCCAAGACAGACGAGCGTGTGGAAGCGGGTGTATGGTCGACTGAATGTCAGTTGAGATTCAGGTTGCCGAATCATACATCGATCTTTCTTGCTGAACTTTTTGCAATTGACAAAGCTTTAGTTTTTGCCCTATCGACGACGCACGATAGAATAGTCATATTTTCAGACTCGTTAAGTTCACTTAAAGTTATTAAATCCTTAGAAACCTCCAAAAATGAATTACAGGGTAATATCATTCGTAAATTACATAGTGCCAATAAATCAATCAAGCTGATATGGGTACCTGGACACTCGGGTATCCATGGCAATGAACAGGCTGACAAACTAGCCGGGTCGACTGGTGATCTGGAGCCTGGCATTGTCCGCACAGATCTCAGGTATTTTGTCTCTTTTATAAAAGCAAAAATCCATCTCCTGTGGCAGAGTGAGTGGACCAGCCTCCAAATCACAAAGCACAAAAATACAATAGAACAGTGGGACACAGCCCACAGGAAAGACACAAAGGAGGAGGTGGTGTTGGCCAGACTTAGGGTCAATGCCACAAGATTAACCCACCCCGCTCCCTATATCGAAAAAAAACTTCCCTCCACTATATGGCCAATGCAATAGATACCAGACAATACCCCACATACTAATCTCATGCCACAAGTACAATAGACCAAGACAAAAAATCAAAAACTATTTACAAATTAAAAATATAGAATGTAATATAAACAATTTACTATCAGATAATGAAAAAATAATTAGTAAAGTAATCACTTTTCTAAAGGAGACAAAACTTTATGACCTTCTATAGATTGATAAGATAAAATGGAATCATTGGCTTAATGACCTTGGCATGTGCCGCTGGTTGATAGCCAATAAATCCAACAAAGAAAGAAAGAAGAATTGTCAGCAGATGGCTTCTTGCAGATGAGCCCCTAGCTCGGCAACCGCACTGCTCTCAACCTGTGCCCTTTTGGCACTTGTTGATTTCTTTTATTGGAAAATGTTATTATTTTTATTGGGTTGCGGCCATAGCTAAATCATGGCCAGCCAAAAGAATGATATTTTGGGTATGGGAGGAGAGACCTTTTTGTCTGAATAAAGAATAAAAACATTGATCGAATTTCTTCTTTTTATATCTTTCAAGCCAATCTGTAAAAATCTGGAATAAAAATGCTTGCCTGCTCAGCAATGTCCTGTGTAGGAACTCGATTTCTTTCCACATACAAACTGACATACACTCATACACATAAATAACATACATTTTACACGTCTTCTACTGTCTCGCACATACACGGGTGCTGATCCCTTATCAGCTGGTGGCAGCCTACCCCTACACAGGACTTCAGGATTCACGTTACCACAGATTTAATCGGGGATTTGCTTTGGGGCAAGGGGAATCTCTCGATGAATCACTACAAGAATAATATGTATTTTTGGTGAACAGCGGTGGGGATCGAATGTTCAGGCAAGCATTAAGCATTAATTTCGGGTATTTCTTTCACGTGGGTTAAGGTTCATTTCAGGGATTAAAAGACCAGTATTTTTGTAGGTTAAGGTTTATTTCAGGGATTAAAAGAAATAATGGGTAAACGAAAGCTGCGGAGAGGGTTAGGTGGTGAGCCAGAGGCAGGTCCATTGGGAGAATCTTCACAAGACGATTCAAACACGAGTGGTGAGTTGAGCCTTTTGCCCCGAGACAATATGGACATTTCGTTGTTTGACGAGTTACAGAGTCAGATTAATAGTTTGAAAACTCTTGTCCAAGATTTGCAAGTAAAGAACTCGGAATTAGAATCGAAATTAGAACAACAAAACAGGGCAACACCTAATACTAGTGAAGCTTCTTCCCGTGAACCTGTTGAATATGTTGTACATAAAGAAGCAGTAATGATATTTAAAGCTGAGACCTCTGCTGCTCAACCACTTAAAAGAAATCAGGAAGTAGAGAGCTGGATCCGCAGCATTGAAAACCTGACTAGACCTCCCACTGATTCTGCCTATATTCGCGCGGCGAAGGCTTCTTGCAGAAAGACGGCAGACTTAATAATAAATGGACCCCTGTTTGATAGGATTGTAAGCTGGGAAGAGTTTAAAGTAAAAGTAAGGGTTAAATTCAGGGGGACATGTTCTGCCACAGACTTTTTTAGATTACTTGAAGGATATAAGTTGAAGTCCGATCAAGCTCCTCTGGATTTTTATGTTCTTTTAGAGGGTAATGTGTACCAAGGTTTTTATGATTATCCTGGAGCCATGGGTGCAGGTGATTAATAAGACCATC
>BOPN01001357.1:92192-124827 GCA_017312705.2 Penaeus japonicus
ACAACAAGTATATAAAGGTTATAAATACGACAAGTATATAAAAGTTATAAATACGACAAGTATATAAAAGTTATAAATACGACAAGTATATAAAAGTTATAAATACGACAAGTATATAAAAGTTATAAATACGACAAGTATATAAAAGTTATAAATACGACAAGTATATAAAAGTTATAAATACGACAAGTATATAAAAGTTATAAATACGACAAGTATATAAAAGTTATAAATACGACAAGTATATAAAAGTGTCAACATCCCTGAGAATAATCATGAAAGGGAGACAATGGAAGAAAGACAATGAAAGAGAGAAAGAAAGAATGAGATAGAGTGAGAATGAAATAGTGAAAGAGAGATAAAAGGAAAGAAAGTGGGAGGGAGAGAGATTGAGAGAAAAAAAAATAAAGAGAGGGACAGAATGAGAGACAATCTTCTCCCTTTCTACCTCTCTCTCCCTCCCTCCCTCTAGGACTAACCGGAAGACAGAGAAAGAGAGAAGGAAAGAGAAAGACAATGAGAGAAAGAGAGAGGGGGAGGTAAAACAGACAGAAGATGAGAAACAAGGAAAACAGATTCCTGCGTAGACAGAGAAAAGAACGAAGGAGAAGAGAAAGAAAACTGGCAAAGATATTGTATATGATAAAAAAAAAAGTAAATTATGGCATTTCATAGATTTTTATTATTATCATCATTATTCCGTGTTCTCTCTTACTTTGTTATTGTAATTGTAATCGAGTTGATTATATTAGCCTAATAACGAACAAAAAACAATTTTTAATTCTCTTTAATTAACAAAATAACGATATAAATAAGTCATTAATAATAAATTTAAGTGATTAATAGTTACAATTATGAAAATTACTCTATATATACAAATATACTGCTGACCTCCTCTCAAGAAAGGATAGACGTATAAGGGAAGTCCAGATAATGAAAAGGTTATTTTTCAATGCTACGATAACCATAATTATTTATGCTTGGTATTTATTGATTATTTTTGGAAACAATTAGATAGTTAATAAATGACAACATTTGTTTGCAGATCTCCTGGACTGTCATCATGTAACTTGTAAGAATCTCCAAATATGCAAATAAACGTTACCTACAAAAAAATAAAAAAATAAAAACTATGTATGTTAAATTACTATGGATTCATGATAGCTTGATGCGTGTTCCTCTAAATAAAGAAAAGAAGATATATACAAAACCCCCTTTCACTGTTTACACAATCAGTTGTTAGTTCAAAGGAAAGAAAGAGAGAGAGAAAGAGAGATAATGAAATAGAAAGAATGAGAGAAAAGAAGAGAGAGAGAGAGAACATGAAAGAAAGAGAAAGGGAATGAGAAAGAGAATTAAATAGAGAAAGAGATAGAATGAAAGAGAATGAGAAAAAAAACTGAGAGAAAAATAGATATATAAAGAGAGCGATAGAGAGAGAATCTTCTCCCATTCTACCTCTCTCCCTCCCTCCTTCTAAGACTAACCGGAAGAGAGAAAGAGAGAATGAAAGAGAAAGATAATAATAGAGGGAGAGGGGGGGGTGGGGGTAAAACAATCAGATGGGAAAAAACTGGAAAAAAATCCGGCATAGACACAGAAAAGAAAGAAGAGAGAAATATTGTTTATGATAACAATAAAGATGAGTATTTTACAGTATTTTTTTTATTTTTTTTATTCCGCGTTCTCTCTGACTTTGGTTTTACTGTTTCCTCCATGTCCTTTGGTGTAATTGTAATCTAATTGATTATATTAATCTACTAACGAAAAAAAAAAGATTCTCCTTAACACAATCAAATTATAAATAACATGGACAATTAATTGGAGGGATTAATTATTTATCAAAATTCTCTACAGCGGAGTCAGATATTATCATATGATTTATTTAAAAAAAAATATATATATGTACAAAATGTATTTCTTGATTCAGAAATTTGGAACTTATTTTTAAGTTGAAAAAAAATATATGTATATATAAATTGTACTGCTGATCTCCTGCCGACGAAGGATATACGTAAAAGGGAATTGCAGATAATTAAAATGATATTTTCCAACGCTTGGATAACCATAATAATTAATACTTGTTCAGGTAAAAGTGACAAAAATCTCGGTGGCAGAGTCGGCAAAGCGTCTAACTCTCTTTTCAATAGACCAATCAGGAATGGAAATAGTAAAAGAAAGGTAAAAGGGACAAAAAAGGTCTACAAGAAAAGAGTTTGAAATAGAAAAGGCCCGATTTTCAATTACTTATCTTAGATCTCGGTGGTAGAGTCGGCAAAGCGTCTAAGTCTCTTTCCAGGTTGGTTCCAGCGTCGGAGGTTCCCGGGTTCGAGACCAGTGAAGTCTTTCCTCGGGAAAAGTTAACAGGTGTCCTCGGCACTTGCTCGTGTTTGGCGGTTCACGAGCGTTCTCTTCGGAGATAACGTCCCCCACTCGAGGTCAAAGGTCATTCCGGTCGGCAGTCACGCAGGGAAGGCAGCACAGGCCTCTGGATTATAAGTTGGTTCAGATCTGCATGAGGTTCTGGTTCGGTCCGATTGGGTGGTTGTTTTGCATTCATTTAACATCAGTTTGGAGGAGAAAGATATTTAAAAATATATTTGTTTAAAACTCCTTCGCGTTTTTATTTTTCATTTGATTTTTAGATAATAACAAATCTCGTTTAAAAAAAAATTTTCATGAGATATTTTGTCTTTTGTAAGCATAAGACTGAAGAGATGAGAGGCATATAAGCATAACAATTTAAGCAGTACATAAAGATAAGATAACAATTAAGTTTATGATTTTCATTAAAAGAAATTACATATTTTATAAATAAAACGACCGTATATCTTAATACTGACTACTTATAAAATCTCATGCATCAACATACAATTACATTTCCTACCATTTTGTGAAAGACGGAAATAAAGAAAAATAGAACGACAGAGAGAGAGAACAAAAAGAGAGATAAAGGGAAAGCAATACTATGTGATATTATTTAGATATTATGTATCAATATAGATATTAGGTATTAGATATAAAGGTATTAGTTAGAATATCAGTGCAATCTATTGTTTGTTTGTTTTTCTTTTTTTCTTTTGCTTTTATTCTATCCTTTTTACTCTGTCTCTCTTTCATGTAATGATTAACCTAAATTTGTTAAAACTCGTTTATTAAAGATGAGAGGAATATAAGCACAACATTTCAAGCAATACATAAGTATAATATAACAATTAAGTTTATGATTTTGCTTTAAAAGATATATGAAAAAAAAAAATGTAATATGATTTATATATAATAGAACCGTATATCTTTGTGTGTGAGAAAAAGAGAGAGAGTGTGTGTGAGAGAGAGAGAGAGAGAGAAACAGAGAGAGAGAGATTGTGTGTGTGTGAGAAACAGAGAGAGAGAGAGAGAGAAACAGACAGAGAGAGAGGTGTGTGTGTGGTCTTTCATGAAATAATTTACCCAATTCTTATCAAATTCGTCAATTATCATTTGCAATTTATGCCTCTATTAGAATAATGGCAATTAGTGTTTATTGACAATTCCAATTCTTAAAAATGTTCTAATCTATATAAGAATGTATGTAGGCCTAAGAGCCACCCATACCTGCTAGCCTAAGAAATAGGGAGAAGGAGAGAGAGGGAGAAACAAGGAGATAGAAATAGAGAGAGAGAAGCGGAAGAGAGGGAAGAAGGCCAGAGAGAAGCAGGAATTAAGAAAGAGTTCGATAAAGGACAGAGAAGAAGACGGTAAGAAAGAGAAATAGACAGAGTGAAGGGATAAAGAGGGTGAAACAGTTAGACAGAATATAAATGTAAGAAAGTACGATAAAGGACAGAGAAGAAGATCAAGAAAGAGAAATAGATGAGTGAAGGGATAAAGAGGGTGAAACAGTTAGACAGAATATAGGAATTAAGAAAAAGTACGATAAAGGACAGAGAAGAAGACGGTAAGAAAGAGAAATAGACAGAGTGAAGGGATAAAGAGGGTGAAACAGTCAGAGAAAAAGATAGGAATAAGAAAGAGTTCGATGCGCGACAGAGAAGAAGACGGTAAGAAAGAGAAATAGACAGAGAGAGAAGGGATAAAGAGGGTAAAACAATTAGAGAGATTATAGGAATTAAGAAAAAGTACGATAAAGGACAGAAAAGAAGACTGAAAGAAAGAGAGAGAAAATATGATATTGTTTAGTCATTATGTATTGATAAACATTTTGTTCAAAAGATTAATAGGTATTGCTGGAATATCAGTGAAAGTCGTGGTGAGTAATCTATAGTATTTTCTTAATGTTTAGTTTCCTTTGGGTTCTTATCTTATACGTTTTTGTTCTCTCTTTTTCATGTTATAATTACCTTAAATCTTTTAAAGCTTGGCCACAACTATAAGTAAAATAATTATGTTTAAAAAAAGAAATAAGCTTGCGATTAATTTACTAAATGCTTAGTTTATTGACGTTAATTTAATAATTTTGATGATGAATAGGATATTTTCCATTACTAAAATGAACCTAATAATTAGTGTTTGTTTAACAGAAGCAGATTAATTACATTTAATAACCTTATCAACGAGAATGTAAATAGCAATTGTTAATATGATTTGATAAGGAAATTAAAACAACAGACAAATTAAGAATGATAATCAAATTAAAGGAAAGGCAAAAGTGACAAAAAAAAGGCTATAATAAAAGAGTAGGAGATATATAAGGACCGATTTTCGACTGCATTTATGTGGGTAACGTGGCCTAGGGTGTGAAGAACACGGCAGGAACAGCTTTCTTGGTTTATTGCTAAGCTTGAACAGTAGGACGTTGGAGTGAGAGTGATGTGTTGCTCCTCTGCTCCCGAGAGGAGACCTTCACCACAGCTGTGGGACTTGTCTCAGGAGATGTGTGAATCAAGGTGTTTTCTTGTGACGTGTGACATTTGGAAAGTGATGAGGGAAGTGTTGCATCAATACATAGCTCTTGCAAAGGGAAAGACAGAGCAACACTGTTATGTCTGGCGTGAGAGGAGTAGACAGATAGGTGAAGCAACGAGCGTACGTATATGTATGTATATATGTAAAGGTGTAGAATATATATAGCACAATGAGCAACATGAAGATACAGATTACACGATGATTGCATCATATAGGAATACAGTGTTGTGTAAGCATACAATGCACAAGTTATATTCGATGGACATAATAACAATTACAGCAGTATGATATATGTAAATACAATGGTTACAGAGAGAGAGACAGAGAGAGAGAATGAAATAGAGAAAATAAGAGAAAAAGAGAAAGAGAGAGAGAGAGAGTGAAAGAAA
This sequence comes from Penaeus japonicus, assembly GCA_017312705.2. Classification (NCBI taxonomy): domain Eukaryota; kingdom Metazoa; phylum Arthropoda; class Malacostraca; order Decapoda; family Penaeidae; genus Penaeus; species Penaeus japonicus. The sequence goes on from BOPN01001357.1 coordinate 97,487, forward strand.
GAAAGAGAAAGGGAATGAGAGAGAGAGAATGAAATAGAGAAAGAGATAAAATGAAAGAGAATGAGAGAGAGAATAAATAAAAGAGAAGGACAGAGAATGAGAGAGAATCTTCTCCCATTCTACCTACCTCTCTCCCTCCCTCCCTCTAAGACTAATCCTATATAGTTAAAAGAGAAAGATAATGATACAGGGAGATGGGGTGGGAGTAAAACAGCTCGGAAGAAGTGGGTAAGGTGGGGGGAAATCCAGCGTAGACAGAAAGAACGAAGAGAGAAAAAACTGGCAGAGATATTGTTTAGGATAACAAAAATTAGGTTTTTGGTAGTATTTATTTTTCTTATCTGCAAGCTTTCTCGACGAAAGTTTTTACAGTTTTCTCCAATATGTCCTTTGGTGTAATTGTAATCTAATTGATTATATTAATCTACTAACGAACAAAATACAATTAGATGATTCTCTTTAACACAACTATATTATGAATAACATAGATGATTAATTAGATTGATTAATATTTATCGTACTCTTCAAAGTACTCCATATATTATCATATATACTTTTTTTAAATAATTATAAAGTTATGTATAGTGGAATATGTGTTTTATAGCAGAAGCTGATGCTATAAAGGTTGAAAAAATATATATATATATAAACATTTACTACATCTCCTACACCAAGGATAGGATATACGTAAAAGGAATTGCAGATAATAAAATGTTATTTCCACGCTTGGATAACCATAATAATCAATACTTGTTCAGGTAAAAAAGTGACAAAAAGTCTATAATAAAAGAGTTGGAAATATATGGAGCATTTTCGACTTCCTCATTTATCATAAATTGAGAGAAATTCAGGTTACTTGAAAATATCCCTCGAGACTTTTTACTTCATCTTATTCATGTAATTTTTAACCTATTAAATATCAATTAAAAAAGAGGGGGGTCGGGTAAGAATCTACATATCTAAGAAAAATCAAAGTAAATTGTTTTATAAACATGTTATTGTAAAAAAGCTCCGGAAGAGGAAAGGATGGGAGGGGAATACAGCACAAAACCTACAGTTATTTCAAGCAGTTTATTAGAACGTTAAAAAAATTCTTCCGTATTTTATTGGTGATTGGAATGAGAAGCAATAGGTTAATAATCACCACTGTTCCACTCCCACAATTACTAATGATGACGTAAAATCCAATGCATTAATCTGGCTTTTGTTGAATGTACATATTTATAATTATCAACATTATAACCATCAATATATAACTACATTTCCTGCCATCTTGTGTGTCTCTCTTCGTCGCTTATTGATTATTGACTCATAGAGAAGAGAAAGAGAATTCAAGTGCGAACAGAAGCTTTGCAAACATTTTATAGTCGTAATAAAAATGTACCTTTAACTTCATCATTCACATTTTATAAAAGTATTCAGTAAAGAGAGAGAGAGATAATGAAAGGGAGAGAATGAAAGGAAGACGATGAGAGAGAGAGAGAATGAAAGGGAGAAAGAATGACAATGAGAGAGAGTGACAATGAAATAGTGAAAGAGATAAAATGAAAGAAAGTGGGAGAGAGAGAGACTGAGAGAAAGAAAAAATAAAGAGAGGGACAGAATGAGAGAGAATCTTCTCCCTTTCTACCTCTCTCTCCCTCGCTCCCTCTAGGACTAACCGGAAGACAGAGAAAGAGAGAAGGAAAGAGAAAGACAATGAGAGAAAGAGAGAGGGGGAGGTAAAACAGTCAGAAGATGGGAAGCAAGGAAAACAGATTCCTGCGTAGACAGAGAAAAGAACGAAGAAGAGAGAGAAAGAAAACCGACATAGATATTGTATATGATAAAAATAAAGAATATGACACTTTACAGATTTTTAAATTATTATCATTATTATTCCGTTTTCTCTCTAACTTTGTTTTTTAGTGTTCCCATTATGGCTCTTGGTGTAATTCGTAATCGAATCGATTATATTAAATTTAATAACGGACAATCTTTTTTTTTATTATTCTCTTTAATTAACAAAATAACGATATAAATGTATTAAAGATAAATTAAAGCGATTAATAGTTACAAGAAAAAAGGAGAAAAGAGAGAGAAAGGGTGAAAGAAAGAAAGAGAAAGGGAATGAGAGAGAGAGAATGAAATAGAGAAAGAGATAAAATGAAGAATGAGAGAGAGAGACTGAGAGAAAAATAACAAGAGAAGGATGGTGAGAATTGAGAGAGAATTTTCCCCATTCTACCTCTCTCTCTCCCTCCCTCTAAGACTAACCGGAAGAGGGAATGAAAGAGAAAGATAATGATACAGGGAGATGGATGTGGGGGTAAAACAGTCAGATGGGAAAAAAGGGGAAAAAAATCCAGCGTAGACACAGAAAAGAACGAAGAGAGAAAACCGGCAGAGATATTGTTTATGATAACAATAAAAATGAGTATTTTACAGTTTTTATTTTTCTTATTCCGTGTTCTCTCTGACTTTGTTTTAACAGTTTTCTCCAATATGTCCTTTGGTGTAATTGTAATATAATTGATTATATCAATCTACTAACGAACAAAATACAATTTATGATTCTCTTTAACACAATCATATTATAAATAACATGGATGATTAATTGAGTGGCGGAAGATTTATAAAAATTCTCTTCAGCGGAATTACATAATATCATTTATACTTTATTAATAGATTAATGAATACATGTAAAAATATTTTTTCCATTAGATGGCGATATTTTTAGTTTGGAAATATATATATATATAATTTTACTGATCTCCGCCAAGGAAGGATATACGTAAAGGGAATTGGTAGAGAAAATGTTATTTTCCAATGCTTGGATAACCATAATAACTAATACTTGTTCAGGCAAAAGGGACAAAAAGTCTATAATGAAAGAGCGATTTGAGATAAGGACCGATTTTCGACTTCCTCATTTAACATCAATTTCGAGAGAAATTGTATATTTAAAATATCCTCTGAGACTTTTACTTCTTCATCCTATTCATGTAATTTTAATCCTTTTAAAAAATCAATTAAAAAGAGGGGGGGGGGGTAAGAATCTACATATCTAAGGAAAATCAAAGTAAATTGTTTTATAAACATGTTATTGTAAAAGCTCCTAAAGAGGGAAAAGGATGGGGAGGGGAATATAGTAGAAAACTCATTAGTTATTTCAAGCAGTACATTAAAACGATAAAATAATCTATCTTCCGTACTAAATTGGTGATTAAATGAGAAGCTGGAATAGGTTAAATAAATCAATTATCGTCTGTAATTGTTAATTATCATTACTGACGACGTGTAAAATCTAATGCATTATTCTGGCTTTTGGAGAATGTAGACATTTATAATTGTCACCATTATAATAATAACATATAATACATTTCCTGCCATCTTCTGTGTTCCCTGTTCTGCTTATGGATTATTGACTCTTAGAGAAGAGAAAGAGAATTCAAGAGCGAAGAGAAGCTTTGTAATCGTTTTATATTCATGATAAAAGATGCCTTTAACTTTATCAATTATCAATAATTAACAGAATGAGAAAAAGGAGAATAGAGAGAGAGATGAAAGAAAGAAAATGAGAGAGAGTACAGAGAAAGAAAGAGAAAGGGAAGGGAGAGAGAGAGAACAAAGAAGAAAGAGACAGAATGAAAGAGATTGAGAGACAGAGAGGGACAGAGAATGAGAGATAATCTCCCATTCTACCTCTCTCCCTCCCTCCCTCTATGACTAACCGAAAGAGAAAATGAAAGAGAAAGATAATGAGAGAGGGAGAGGGGGGTGAGGTAAAATAGTCAGAAAATGGGAAAAAAGGGGGAAAAAAAATCTTGCGTAGACACAGAAAAGAACGAAGAGAGAAAACCGGCAGAGATATTGTTTATGATAACAATAAAAATTAGTATTTTACAGTATTTATTTTTCTTATTCCGTGTTCTCTCTGACTTAGTTTTTACAGTTTTCTCCAATATGTCCTTTGGTGTAATTGTAATCTAATTGATTATATTAATCTACCAACGAACAAAAAATCAATATATGATTCTCTTTAACACAATCCTATTATAAATAACATGGATGATTAATTGGAGTGGTTAATGTTTTATCAAAATTGTCTTCAGCGGAATTCCATGTTATCATTTATACTTTTTTAAAAGATAAATGATAAGATTGTAAAAATATGTATATTTTCATAAGAGTGAAGTTCCTATTTGCAGGTTGAAAAAAAAATATATATATAGACATTTTACTGCTGATCTCCTACCAACAAAGGATATACGTAAAAGGGAATTGCAGATGAAAATAAGAGTTTTCCAATGCTTGGATAACCATAATAACTAATGCTTGTTTAGGTAAAAGTAATAAAGCTCTAGAGACTGAAGAGTTATGATATATAGCGGATCGATTTTCCAATTATTCCTTAGATCTCGCGGTGAGTCAAGCAAAGCATGTAAGTCTCTTTCCAGGTTGGTTCCAGCGCTTCCGGAGGGCCCTGGGTTCGAGACCAGTCAAGTCTTTCCTCGGGAAAGTTAACAGGCTCCTTGGCACTTGCTCGTGTTTGGCGGTTCACGAGCGTTCTGCCGATATGGAGATAACGTCCCCCACTCGAGGTCAAAGGTCATCCTGCCTGGCAGTCACGCAGGGAAGGCAGCACAGGCCTCTGGATTCTAAGTTGGTTCAGATCTGCATGAGGTTCTGCTTGGTCCGATTGGTTATTGTTTGCACTCATTTAACATCACTCTCGAGCAGAAAGACTGGTTAATCGGGTTATTTGAAACATCTCTCGAGACTCTTTACTTTTTCATTTTATTCATTTAATTTTTAACCTATTAAAAATCAATTAAAAAGAGGGGGGGGGGCAACTCGGGTAAGAATCTACATATCTAAGAAAAATCAAAGTAAATTTTTTTTTAAACATGAAATAAATATTATGGGAATATAAGAGAACTCATTAATTATTTCAAGCAGTTTATTAGAACGTTAAAATAATTTTTCTTCCGTACTTTATTGGTGATTAAATGAGAAGTTGGAATAGGTTAAATAAATCAATTATCGTCTGTAATTGTTAATACTTCATTACTGACGATGTGTAAAATCCCATGCATTATTCTGGCTTTTGGAGAATATACATATTTATAATTATCAACATTATAACCATCAATATATAACTACATTTCCTGCCATCTCCTGTGTCTCTGTTCGTCGCTTATTTATTATTGACTCAAAGAGAAGAGAAAGAGAATTCAAGAGCGAACAGAAGCTTTGCAATCATTTTAGAGTCGTAATAAAAGGTTACCTTTAACTTCATCATTCACATTTTATAAAAGTATTCAGTAAAGAGAGAGAGAGATAATGAAAGGGAGAGAATGAAAGAAAGACGATGTGAGAGAGACAATGAAAAAGAGAAGGAAAGACAATGAGAGAGAGTGAGAATGAAATAGTGAAAGAGATAAAATGAAAGAAAGTGGGAGAGAGAGAGACTGAGAGAAAGAAAAAATAAAGAGAGGGACAGAATGAGAGAGAATCTTCTCCCTTTCTACCTCTCTCTCCCTCGCTCCCTCTAGGACTAACCGGAAGACAGAGAAAGAGAGAAGGAAAGAGAAAGACAATGAGAGAAAGAGAGAGGGGGAGGTAAAACAGTCAGAAGATGGGAAGCAAGGGACACAGGAGAAGAGAGAGAAAGAAAACCGGCATATATATTGTATATGAGGAAAATAAAAAATATGGCATTTTACATATTTTCTTATTATTATCATTATTTTCCCGTGTTCTCTTTTAATTTGTTTTTACAGTGTTCCCCCATTCTGACTAACTGTAATCGAATTGATTATATTAACCTAATAACGAACAAAAACAATTTTTAATTCTTTAATTAACACAATAACTTATATATAAATAAATTATTAAAGATGAATTATAGTAAAGGAAAACAGTTGGATTATAAAAAAAAAACTAGATATATATATAAATATACTGCTGATCTTCTGTTGAGGAAAGATATATGTAAAAAGGAATTCTAGATAATGAAAATGTTATTTTTCAATGGTACGATAGCCATAATTACTTATACTTGGTATTTATTTTGTAAAATAGCTTACCCTTAATATTTCTTGATACAGATGATTCATATAACCTGAATGATCATAGTTGCAATCATTAAGATGATTGAATTAAGAAATTTGAACAACAAACCAATTAAGAGTGGGAATCAAAGTAAAAATAAAGGTAAAAGTGACAAAAAGCCATTAATAAAAGAGTTTGATATTAACCTCGATTTTCGAGTTTGGCTAGGATCTCGAGGTACAGTCGGCAAAGCATGTAAGTCTCTTGTCGAGAAAGTCGACGTTGTCATTTTGTTATCGGCGTACTGTTAATGTTGATGTTAATGGATGAAGTAAAATGGTATATTTGTGGCTTAGTGCCCTATGACAATTAACGATAGAAACCGGTGTAGCAGAAAAGCTGGTGTTTCGAGGAATAATTCTTTATTATACATCACTATAGTTCCTTCTCTGTCTCTCTCTGTCTCTTCTCTCTCTCTCTCTCTCTCTCTCTCTCTCTCTCTCTCTCTCTCTCTCTCTATATATATATATACATATATATATATATATATATATATATATATATATATATATATATATATATATATATATATATATATATATTTATATATATATATATATATATATATATATATATATATATATATATATATATATATATATATATATATTTATATATATATATATATATATATATATATATATATATATATATATATATATATATATATATATATATTTATATATATATATATATATATATATATATATATATATATATATATATATATATATTTATATATATATATATATATATATATATATATATATATATATATATATATATATTTATATATATATATATATATATAAATATATATATATATATATATATATATATATATATATATATATTTATATATATATATATATATATATATATATATATATATATATATATATATATATATATTTATATATATATATATATATATATATATATATATATATATATTATCATATACATATAAATGTCTTCCCTCATCTTACCCTATCTCTATAATCTATATCTCTATATCCATATGTGTGTGTGTGTGCTAGAGAAACAGAGAGAGATTGTGCGTGTGTGAGAGAGAGAAAAGAGAGAAACAGAGAGTGTGTGTGTGTGGTCTTTCGCGAAATAATTTACCCAATTCTTATACAATTCGTCAAATACCATTTGCAATTTATGCCTCTTTTAGAATAATGGCAATTAGTGTTTATTGACAATTCCAACCTTAAAAATGTTCAAATCTATATAAGAAATGCAAGTAGGTCTCAAATAACCAATACCTGTTTAGCATAAGAAAAAGGGAGAAGGAGAGAGAGGGAGAAACAAGGAGATAGAAATAGAGAGAGAGAAGCGGAAGAGAGGGTGAAACAGTCAGAGAGAAGATAGGAATTAAGAAAGAATTCGATAAAGGACAGAGAAGAAGATGGTAAGAAAGAGAAATAGACAGAGAGAGAAGGGATAAAGAGGGTAAAACAGTCAGAGAGAAGATAGGAATTAAGAAAAAGTACGATAAAGGACAGAGAAGAAGACTGACAGAAAGAGAAATAGACACAGAAATAGAGAGAAAACAAGATATTGTTTAGTCATTATGTATTGATAAACATTTTGTTCAAAAGATTAATAGGTATTGGTTGGAATATCAGTGAAAGTGATGGTGAGTAATCTATAGTATTTTCTTAATGTCTTTAGTTTCCTTTGGGTTCTTATTTTATACGTTTTTGTTCTCTCTTTTTCATGTTATAATTACCTTAAATCTTTTAAAGCTTCGTCTATTAACGATAGGCGAAATTAATTCCATTTAACAAAGAGAAAATAAGCTTATGATTCATTTATGAAATGCTTAGTTTATTGACGTTAATTTCAGTCAGTTTCAGATGATGAATAGGATATTTTCCATTACTAAAATGAACCTAATAATTAGTGTTTGTTTAACAGAAGCAGATTAATTACATTTAATAACCTTATCAACGAGAATGTAAATAGCGTGAATGATCATATTTGCAATTGTTAATGTGATTTGATAAGGAAATTAAAACAACAGACAAATTAGGAATGATAATCACCAAGGAAAGGCAAAAGTGACAAAAAAAGGCTATAATAAAAGAGTAGTATATATAAGGACCGATTTTCGACTGCATTTATGTAGGTAACGTGGCCTAGGGTGTGAAGAACACGGCAGGAACAGCTTTCTTGGTTTATTGCTAAGCTTGAACAGTAGGACGTTGGAGTGAGGAGCGAGGTGTTGCTCCTCTGCTCCCCGAGAGGAGACTCTGTGCCACAATGTGTGACTTGTCTCAGGAGATGTGTGAATCAAGGTGTTTTCTTGTGACATGTGACATTTGGAATGTGATGAGGAAATGCTGGCATCAATACATAGCTCTTGCAAAGGGAAAGACAAACAACACTGTTATGTCTAGCGTGAGAGGAGTAGACAGATAGGTGAAGCAACGATGGACGTATATGTATGTATATATGTGTATGTGGTAGAATATATATATGATAATTAGAGCAACATGAAAGATACAGATTACATTGATGATTACATTATGTAGAATACAGTAACAGAAGCATACACGTACAAGTTATATTCGATGGACATAATAACAATTACAGCAGACATAATATATGTAAATAATATGGTTACAGAGAGAGAGAGAAAATGAAATAGAAAATAAGTAGAAAAGAGAAGAGAGAGAGAGAGGGTGAAAGAAAGAAAGAGAAAGGGAATGAGAGAGAGAGAATGAAATAGAGAAAGAGATAAAATGAAAGAGAATGAGAGAGACTGAGAGAAAAATAAATAAAAGAGAAGGACAGAGAATGAGAGAGAATCTTCTCCCATTCTACCTACTTCTCTCCCTCCCTCCCTCTAAGACTAACCGGAAGAGGGAATGAAAGAGAAAGATAATGATAGAGGGAGAGGGGGGTGGGGGTAAAACAGTCAGAAGATGGGAAAAAAGGGAAATTATCCATCGTAGACACAGAAAAGAACGAAGAGAGAAAACCGGCAGAGATATTATTTAGGTTAACAATAAAAATGAGCATTTTACAGTATTTATTTTTCTTATTCCTTGTTCTCTCTGACTTTGTTTTTACAGTTTTCTCCAATATGTCCTTTGGTTTAATTGTAATCTAACTGATTATATTAATCTACTAACGAACAGAAAAATTATTTATGATACACAATCATATCAATAACATGGATCATTAATTGGAGTGGTTAATGTTTTATCAAAATTGTCTTCAGCGGAATTACATGTTATCATATATACTTTTTTAAAAGATAAATGACAAGATTATAAAAATATGTATACTTGCAATGGGAAAGAGGATATTAGGAGTTTGAAAAAAATATATATATATACATTTACTGCTGACTTTCTACCAACGAAGGATATACGTAAAAGGGAATTGCAGATGAAAATGTTATTTTCCAATGCTTGGATAACCATAATAACTAATACTTGTTCAGGTAAAAGTGACAAAGCTCATAATGAAAGGAAAGAAATATATAAGGACTGGGATTTTCGACTTCTCATTTATCATCAATTTCGAGAGAAATCGAAGTTATTTGAAATGATCCCTCGAGATTCTTTACTTCTTCTTATCATCATTTAATTTTTAACCTATTAAAAATCAATTAAAAAGTCGGGGGGGGGGGGTAAGAATCGGGTAAGAATCTACATATCTAAGAAAAATCAAAGTAAATTGTTTTATAATCATGTTATTGTAAAAAGCCCGGAAGAGGAAAGGATGGGGAGGGGAATACAGCAGAAAACCCATTAGTTATTTCAAGCAGTTTATTAGAACGATTAAGTAATAAATCTTCCGAACTTTATTGGTGATTAAATGAGAAGTTGGAATAGATTAAATAAATCAATTATCGTCTGTAATTGTTAATACTTCATTACTGACGACGTGTAAAATCCCATGCATTATTCTGGCTTTTGGAGAATGTACATATTTATAATTATCATCATTATAACCATCAATATATAACTACATTTCCTGCCATCTTGTGTGTCTCTCTTCGTCGCTTATTGATTATTGACTCATAGAGAAGAGAAAGAGAATTCAAGAGCGAAGAGAAGTTTTACAATCATTTTATAGACGTAATAAAAGGTTACCTTTAACTTCATTCACATTTTATAAAAGTATTCAGTAAAGAGAGAGAGATATAATGAAAGGGAGAGAATGAAAGAAAGACGATGAGAAAGAGAGAGTGAAAAAGAGAAGGAAAGACAATGAGAGAGAGTGAGAATAAAATAGTGAAAGAGAGATAAAATGAAAGTAAGTGGGAGAGAGAGAGACTGAGAGAAAGAAAAAATAAAGAAAGGGACAGAATAAGAGAGAATCTTCTCCCTTTCTACCTCTCTCTCCCTCGCTCCCTCTAGGACTAACCGGAAGACAGAGAAAGAGAGAAGGAAAGAGAAAGACAATGAGAGAAATAGAGAAGGAAAGAGAAAGACAATGAGAGAAAGAGAGAAGCAAAGAGAAAGACAATGAGAGAAAGAGAGAAGGAAAGAGAAAGACAATGAGAGAAAGAGAGAAGGAAAGAGAAAGACAATGAGAGAAAGAGAGAAGGAAAGAGAAAGACAATGAGAGAAAGAGAGAGGGGGAAGTAAAACAGTCAGAAGATGGGAAGCAAGGAAAACAGATTCCTGCGTAGACAGAGAAAAGAACGAATGAGAAGAGAGAGAAAGAAAACCGGCATAGATATTGTATATGATAAAAAAAAAAATAAAGATTATGGCATTTTACAGATTTAGATAGTCATACCATCAACATTTCGTGTTCTCTCTTAATTTGTTTTTTAGTGTTCCCCATTATTGTCTTTGGTGTAATTGTAATCGAATTGATTATATTAACCTAATAACGGACAAAAACAATTTTTACCTTTTAATTAACACAATAACGATATAAATTTAGATAAAGATAAATTAAAGCGATTAATAGTTACAAGAAAAATAGAGAGAGAGAAAGGGTGAAAGAAACAAAGAGTAAGGGAATGAGAGAGGGAATGAAATAGAGAAAGAGATAAAATGTAAGAGAGACTGAGAGAAAAAATAAATAAAGAGAAGGATAGAGAATGGAGAGAGAACTTTTCTCCCATTCTACCTCTCTCCCTCCCTCCCTCTAAGACTAACCGAAAAAGAGAATGAAAGAGAAAGATAATGATACAGGGAGAGGGGGTGGGTAAAAAAAGCCGAAGATGGGAAAAAAGGAAAAAATCCATCGTAGACAATAGAAAAGAACGAAGAGAGGAAACTGGCAGAGATATTGTTTATGATAATAATAGTAATGAGTATTTTACATTAGCCTATTTATTTTCTCTCTTTTTTTTATTCCTGTGTTCTCTGACTTTGTTTTTACAGTTTTCTCCAATATGTCCTTTGGTGTAATTGTAATCTAATTGATTATATTAATCTACTAACGAACAAAAATCTATTTATAATTCTCTTTAACACAATTAATTAATGATTAATTGGAGTGATTAATGATTTATCAAAATTCTCTTCAGCGGAATTACATATATATACTTTTTAAAAACAAATTATAAAATGACGTAAAATATGTTTTCTGAGAAAACTGAAGAAACTTTTCGAAGGATGAAAAAATATATATATATAAACTCTTTACTGCTGATCTCCTGCCGACGAAGGGATATACACGTAAAAGGGAATTGCAGATGAAAGTGGCCTTCCAATGCTTGGATAACCATAATAAATAATACTTGTTCAGGTAAAAGTGACAAAAAGTCTATAATTAAAGAGTTGACATATACAGACTGATTTTCGACTTCCTCATTTATCATCAATTTCGAGAAATTCGCAGGTTATTTGAAACATCTTTCGAGACTCTTTACTTTTCGACTTCATTAATTTAATTAACCATTAAAACTCAACTAAAAAAGTGTGTGGCTACATCGCTTAAGAATCTAAGCATATCTAAGAAAAATAAAATGAAAGAGAAATGAGAGGAATCTTCCTCTCCCGAATTTAGCCCCCTCCTCTCCTCTAAGACTAACCGGAAGAGAGAAAGAGAGAAATGAAAAGACAAAGATAATGACATAATGGAGGTAAAACAGACAGAAGATGGAAAAAGAAAAAAAAAACAGATTCCTGCGTAGACACAGAAAAGAACGAAGAGAGAAAACCGGCAGAGATATTATTTAGGTTAACAATAAAAATGAGCATTTTACAGTATTTATTTTTCTTATTCCGTGTTCTCTCTGACTTTGTTTTTACAGTTTTCTCCAATATGTCCTTTGGTGTAATTGTAATCTAATTGATTATATTAATCTACTAAAGAACAAAAAACTATTTATGATTCTCTTTAATACAATCATATTATAAATAACATGGATGATTAATTGGATTGATTAATGATTCATCAAAATTCTCTTCAGCGGAATTACTTATTATCATATATACTTTTTTTTAAGATAAATTATAACATGTAAAAATATGTATCTTTTTATTCTTGCAACAGAGGATATTTTTATGTTGAAAAAAAATATATATATAAACATTTTACTGCTGATCTCCTGCCAGCAAAGGATATACGTAAAAGGGAATTGCAGATGAAAATGTTATTTTCCAATGCTTGGATAACCATAATAACTAATACTTGTTTAAGTGAAAGTGACAAAAAATCATTAATGAAAGAGTTGGAGATGGGCCAAGAGTTTAGAATTATGATTTCTTTCCTTAGATTTGTGGTACAGGGTTTGCCCAACGTCGGAGGTTCCTGTTCGAGACCAAATGTCTTTCCTCGGGAAAAGTTAACAGGTGCCCTTGGCACTTGCTCGTGTTTGGCGGTTCACGACAGTTCTCTAAGGAGATAACGTCCCCCACTCGAGGTCAAAGGTCATTCCGCTCGGCAGTCACGCAGGGAAGGCAGCACAGGCCTCTGGATTAGAAGTTGGTTCAGATCTGTATGAGGTTCTGGTTCGGTCCGATTGGGTGGTTGTTTTGCATTCATTGATCAGAAAGTGCGGAAATATCCGGTTATTCAGATAATTTGAACCTCGAGACTCTTTACTTCATTTGAAGTTAATTTTCAACCATTTAAACCATTTAGTTTAAAACTACTTAGGTAAGAACCTGTTGATCTACAAGTAAAATCAAAGATTACCAGAAGATAAATTGGCTGTTTTGCATAATCTATGTTCCAGGGAAAAACACGGAAGAGGAAAAGATAGAAGAGGAATATAACAGAAAACTCATTAGTTCTTTCACGTAGCATATTAGAATAATACATTAATAAATGTTCTATATTTAAATGGAAGTGAAATATACTAGAAACAAGGTGATAGATATGTTAATTATTCTGTATTAATTACTATGTTATCATATTATTTATCATTTATTAGTGTATATTGTTTATTGCTATTTCATTACTGACCGCTTACATCATTCTATCTTTTGGAGATGGTAGACATTTATAGAGTTATTATAACCATCAACATCCAACCTCATTTTGCGCCACCTCGTGTCTCTCTGTTCGTCGCTTACTGATTCTCAACAGAAAGAGAAGAGAAAGAGAATTCAAGAGCGAAGAGAAGTTTTGCAATCATTTTATATTCATGATAAAAAGATACCTTTAACTTTATCAATCGTATTTTAGAGAAGTTTTCCTCGGGACTTTTTCACTCTATCACCTTCACTGATTATATTTGGAAACAATTTAATAGTTAAAACACAACAACAACATGCAAATAAGCGTTACCTAAAAAATGATATTTCTATATGTTAGAATCGTTATGGATTAATGATGGCTTAATACGTGTTATTCTATACAAAGAAGAGGAGAAGATAGATACAAAACACCTTTTCACTCTTTACACAATCAGTTGTTAGTTCAAGGGAAAGACAGAGAGAGAGAGAGAAAGCGAGAGATAATGAAACGGAGTGAGAGAAAAGGAGAAGAGAGAGAGAAAGATGAAAGAAAGAAAATGAGAAAGAGGATGAGAGAAAGAAAGAGAAAAGGGAATGAGAGAGAGAATGAAATAGTGAAAGATATGGAATGAAAGAGATTGGGAGAGAGAGAGGGACAGAGAATGAGAGAGAATCTTCTCCCATTCTACCTCTCTCCCTCCCTCCCTCTATGACTAACCGGAAGAAAGAGAGAATGAAAGAGAAAGATAATGGGATAATGGAGGTAAAACAGTCAGAAGATGGGAAAAAAAGGAAAAAAAAAATCCTGCGTAGACAGAAAAGAACGAAGAGAGAAAACCGGCAGAGATATTATTTATGATAACAATAAAAATGAGTATTTTACAGTATTTTTCTTATTCCGTGTTCTCTCTGTCTTTGTTTTTATAGTTTTCTCCAATATGTCCTTTGCAATCTGATAAATTATATATTTAATCGACCAACGAGCAAAAAACAATTTATGATTCTCTTTAACACGATCATATCATAAATAACATGGATGATTAATTGGATTGATTAATGAGTTATCAAAATTCTTGTCTGCGGAATTACATATTATCATATATACTTTATTAATAGATGATTTAATACATGTAAAAATATTTATTTTCGATATAGGAGGAATGCATTTTTAGGTTTAAAAATATATATATATATATAAATATTTTACTTATGACCTTCTGTCAACAAAGGATATACGTAAAAGGGAATTGCAGAAGAGGAAAATGTTATCTTCCAATGCTTGGATAACCATAATAACTAATACTTGTTTAGGTAAAAGTGACAAAAAGTCTATAATGAAAGAGTTGGCGATATATAAGGATCGATTTTCCAATTCTTTCCATAAATCTTGGTGGTAGATTCGGCAAAGCATGTAAGTCTCTTTCCAGGTTGGTTCCAGCGTCGGAGGTTCCCGGGTTCGAGACCAGTCAAGTCTTTCCTCGGGAAAAGTTAACAGGTGCCCTTGGCACTTGCTCGTGTTTGGCGGTTCACGAGCGTTCTCTAAGGAGATAACGTCCCCCACTCGAGGTCAAAGGTCATTCCGCTCGGCAGTCACGCAGGGAAGGCAGCACAGGCCTCTGGATTAGAAGTTGGTTCAGATCTGCATGAGGTTCTGCTTGGTCCGATACGGTGGTTGTTTTCCATTCATTTAACTTCAGTTTCGAAGAGAAATTATTTTTTTAATTAAAAAAATGGGGGGGGGGGAAGAATTTACATATCTAAGAAAAATCAAAGTAGATTGTTTTTTAAACATAAAATAAATATAAGGGGAATATAAGAAAACACATTTGTTATTTCAATCAGTATATTAGAACGATAAATTAATCTATCTTCCGCATTTAATTAGTGATTAAATGAGAAGTTGGAATAGGTTAAATAAATCAATTATCGTCTGTAATTGTTAATACTTCATTACTGATGACGTGTAAAATACCATGCTTTTTTATGGTTTCTGGAGAATGTAGACATTTATAATTATCACCATTATAACTATCAACATATAACTACATTTCCTGCCATCTTCTGTGTCTCTCTTCGTCGCTTATTGATTATTGACTCACAGAGAAGAGAAAGAGAATTCAAGAGCGAACATAAGTTTTGCAATCCTTTTATATTCAAAATAAAAAGATACCTTTAACTTTATCAATCGTATTTAAGAGAAGTGTTCCTCGAGACTTTTTTCCCTACATCACCTTCACTGATTATATTTGGAAACAATTTAATGGTTAAAACACAACAACATGCAAATAAGCGTTACTTAAAAAAAGAAAAAGAAAAAAGATATTTCTATATGTAAGAATCACTATGGATTAATGATGGCTTAATAGGTGTTATTCTATAAAACGAAGAGGAGAAAATATAGACAAAACACCCTTTCACTCTTTACACAATCAGTTGTTAGTTCAAGGGAAAGACAGAGAGAGAGAGAGAGAATGAAAGTGAGAGATAATGAAATAGAATGAGAAAAAAGGAGAAGAGAGAGAGAGATGAAAGAGAGAGGATGAGAGAAAGAAAGAAAAACGGAATGGGAGAGAGATAATGAAATAGAGAAAGAGATAGAATGAAAGAGATTGGGAGAGAGAGAGGGACAGAGAATGAGAGAGAATCTTCTCCCATTCTACCTCTCTCCCTTTGAGACTAACCGAAAGAGAGAATGAAAGAGAAAGATAATGAGAGAGGGAGAGGGGGTGGGGTAAAATAGTCAGAAAATGGGAAAAAAGGGAAAAAAAATCCTGCGTAGACACAGAAAAGAACGAAGAGAGAAAACCGGCAGAGATATTGTTTATGATGACAATAAAGATGAGTATTTTACAGTATTTATTTTTCTTATTCCGTGTTCTCTCTGACTTTGTTTTTACAGTTTTCTCCAATATGTCCTTTGGTGTAATTGTAATCTAATTGATTATATTAATCTACCAACGAACAAAAAATCAATATATGATTCTCTTTAACACAATCATATTATAAATAACATGGATGATTAATTGGATTGATTAATGATTTATTAAAATTGTCTTCAGCGAAATTACATGTTATTATAAATACTTTTTTAAATAAATGATAAGATTATGTAAAAATATTTCCATTAGGATAGAGAGGCTATTTGTAGGTTGAAAATAAAATACATATAGACATTTTACTGCTGATCTCCTGCCAACAAAGGATATACGTAAAAGGGAATTGCATATGAGGAAAATGTTATCCTCTAATGCTTGGATAACCATAATAACTAATACTTGTTCAGGTAAAAGTGACAAAATTCTATAATTAAAGAGTTGGAAATATATAAGGACCGATTTTCGACTTCCTCATTTATCATAAATTTCGAGAGAAATTCAGGTTATTTGAAACATCCCTCGAGACTTTTTTACTTTCTTCATCTTATTCATTTAATTTTTAACCTATTAAAATCAATTTAAAAAAAAGGGGGGGGGGTAAGAATCGATTAAGAATCTACTTATCTAAGAAAAATAAAATGATAGAGAATCTTCTCCCATTCTACCTCCCTCCCTCCTTCCCTCTAAGACTAACCGGAAGACGGAATGAAAGAGAAAGATAATGAGAGAGGGAGAGGAGATGGGGGTAAAACGGTCAGAAGATGGGCTAAAAAATAAAACAGATTCCTGCGTAGACATATAAAAGAACGAAGAGAGAAAACCGCCAGAGATATTTAGTTTAACATTAAAAATGAGTATTTTACAGTCTTTATTTTTCTCATTCCTTTTTTTCTCTGAGTTTGTTTTTACAGTTTTTTCCAACATGTTCTTTGGTGTAATTGTAGTTTAACTGATTATATTAATCTATAAATATTTTTCTTATTGAAGCGTAACAAGGTATTATTAGGTTGAAAAAAATATATATATATACAAATTTTACTGCTGATCTCTTGCCAAAGAAGGATATACGTAAAAGGGAATTGCAAATAATGAAAAGGTTATTTTTCAAAGCTTGGATAACCATAATAACTAATACTTGTTTTGGTAAAAGTGACAAAAAGTCTATAATTAAAGAGTTGGAGATATATAAGGACCGATTTTCGACATCTTTACATCTAGTTCTCGATGGTACAGTCGGCTCGAGACTCTACTTCATTTTTATTCATTTAATTTTCAACCATTTAAACCATCTAGTTTAAAACTCCTTAGGTAAGAACCTGTTGATCTTCAAGTAAAATCAAAGATTACCAGAAGATAAATTGTGTTTTGCATAATCCATGTTAATGTGAAAAACACGGAAGAGGAAAAGATGGGAAGAGGAATATAACAGAAAACTCATTAATAGTTCTTTCAAGTAGCATATTAGCATAATACATTAATAAATGTTCTATGTCTAAATGAAAGTGAAATATACTAGAAAAAAATGATAGATATGTTAATTATTGTGTATTTATTACTATGTTATTATATCTTTTATTATTTATTAGTGTATATAATTTATTGCTATTTCATTACTGACCGCTTACATCATTCTATCTTTTGGAGAAGGTAGACATTTATAGAGTTATTATAACCATCAACATACACCCTCATTTTGCGCCACCTCGTGTCTCTCTGTTCGTTGCTTACTGATTCTCAACAGAAAGAGAAGAGAAAGAGAATTCAAGAGCGAAGAGAAGTTTTGCAATCATTTTATATTCATGATAAAAAGATACCTTTAACTTTATCAATTATATTTAAGAGAAGTGTTCCTCGAGACTTTTTTCACTCTATCACCTTCACTGATTATATTTGGAAACAATTTAATAGTTAAAACACAACAACAACATGCAAATAAGCGTTACCTAAAAAAATAATATTTATATATGTTAGAATCATTATGGATTAATGATGGCTTAATACATGTTATTCTATACAAAGAAGAGGAGAAGATAGATACAAAACACCTTTTCACTCTTTACACAATCAGTTGTTAGTTCAAGGGAAAGACAGAGAGAGAGAGAGATAGAGAATGAAAACGAGATAATGAAATAGAATGAGAGAAAAGGAGAAGAGAGAGAGAGAGATGAAAGAAAGAAAATGAGAGAGAGGATGAGAGAAAGAAAGAAAACACGGAATGAGAGAGAGATAATGAAATAGAGAAAGAGATTGGGATGAGAAAGAGGGACAGATAATGAGAGAGAATCTTCTCCCATTCTACCTCTCTCCCTCCCTCCCTCTGAGACTAACCGAAAGAGAGAATGAAAGAGAAAGATAATGAGAGAGGGAGAGGAGATGGGGGTAAAACAGTCAGAAGATAGGGAAAAAAAAAGGAAAAAAAAATCTGCGTAGACACAGAAAAGAACGAAGAGAGAAAACCGGCAGAGATATTATTTAGGTTAACAATAAAAATGAGTATTATGCAGTATTTATTTTTCTTATTCCATGTTCTCTCTGACTTAGTTTTTACAGTTTTCTCCAATATGTCCTTTGGTGTAATTGTAATCTAAATGATCATATTAATCTACTAACGAACAAAAAACAATTTATGATTCTCTTTAAGACAATCATATTATAAATAACATGGATGATTAATTGGAGTGGTTAATGTTTTATCAAAATTGTCTTCAGCGGAATTACATATCATATACTTTTTTAAAAGATAAATTATAAGACTAAAAATATGTATTTTTGATGCATGCTGAAGCTATTTTTAGGTTGAAATAAAAATATATATATATACATTTTACTGCTGATCTCCTGCCTTATTCATTTAATCTTTAACCTATTAAAAAGCAATTAAAAAGAGGGGGGGAGGGGGCAACTCGGGTAAGAATCTACATATCTAAGAAAAAATCAAAAAGTAAGCTGTTTTTTAAACCTAAAATAAATATAAGGAATATTAGAGTAATTCATTATTAGTTTCATGTAGTACATTAAACGATAAAATAATCATTCTTCCGTACTTTATTGGTGAGCAATTGAAAAATTGGAAAAAGTTAAATAAATCAATTGAATATTTGTAATTATTAATACTTCATTACTGACGCCTTGTAAAATCCCATGACACTTGGCTTCTGGAGAATGTACATATTTATGATTATCAACATTATAACCATCAATATAAAGAATTTCGTTTCCTGCCATCTTGTGTGTCTCTCTTCGTCGCTTACTGATTCTCAACAGAAAGAGAAGAGAAAGAACAAGAGCAGCGAAGAGAAGTTTCCCAATCATTTTATATTCATGATAAAAAGATACCTTTAATCTATCACTATATTTAAGAGAAGTGTTCCTCGGGACTTGTTTTTAACTATATCACCTTCACTGATTATATTTGGAAACAATTTAAGAGTTAAAACACAACAACAACATGCAAATACGCGTTACCTAAGAAAATATTATTTCTATATATGTTAGAATCGTTATGGATTAATGGTGGCTTAATACATGTTATTCTATACAAAGAAGAGAAGATATAGACAAAACACCTTTTCACTCTCTACATAATCAGTTGTTCAAGCGAAAGACAGAGAGAGAGAGAGAGAGAATGAAAGCGAGAGATAATGAAACAGAGTGGAGAGAAAAGGAGAAGAGAGAGAGAGATGAAAATGAGAGAGAGGATCAGAGAAAGAAAGAAAACACGGAATGAAAGAGAGATAATGAAATAGAGAAAGAGACAGAATGAAAGAGATTGGGAGAGAGAGAGGGACAGAGAATGAGAGAGAATCTTCTCCCATTCTACCTCTCTCCCTCCCTCCCTTTAAGACTAACCAGAAGAGAGAGAGAATGAAAATGAAAGATATTGAGAGAGGGAGAGGGGATGGGAGTAGAACAGTCAGAAAATGAGAAAAAAAAGAAAACAGATTCCTGCGTAGACACAGAAAAGAACGAAGAGAGAAAACCGGCAAAGATATTATTTAGGTTAACAATAAAAATTTAGTATTTTGCAGTATTTATTTTTCTTATTCCGTGTTCTCTCTGACTTAGTTTTTACAGTTTTCTCCACTATGTCCTTTGGTGTAATTGTAATCTAATTGATTATATTAATCTACTAACGAACAAAAAACGTGATTTATATCTCTTTTACGACAATCCTATTATAAATAACATGGATGAGTAATTGGATTGATTAATGATTTATCAGAATTCTCTTCAGCGGAATTACATATCATATATTTTTTTAAAGATAAATTATAAGATTATGTAAAAATATGTATTTTTGATGCATGCTAAAGCTATTTTTAGGGTTGGAAAAAAATATATATATATATACATTTTATTGCCGATCTCCTGCCTTATTCTATTTAATCTTTTAAACTGGCTAAAAATCAGTTAAAGAGGGGGCGCAACCTGGTAAGAATCTACATATCTAAGAAAAATCAGCAATTGTTTTAAATATAAAATAAATATAAGGGGAATATAAGAGAATTCATTCATTATTTCAGGCAATATATTAAAACAATAAAATAAATTATATTCCGTACTTAATTGGTGATTAAATGAGAAGTTGGAATAGGTTAAATAATTTAATTATCGTCTGTAATTGTTAATACTTCATTACTGACGACGTGTAAAATCCCATGCATTATTCTGGCTGTTGGAGAATGTACATATTTATAATTATCAACATTATAACCATCAACATATAACTACATTTCCTGCCATCTTCTGTGTCTCTGTTCGTCGCTTATTGATTATTGACTTACAAAAAGAAGTAGGAAAGCGAGAATCAAGATGAAACAGAAGCTTTGCAATCATTTTATAGTCGTAATAAAAAGATACCTTTAACTTCATCAATCGTATTTTAGAGAAGTGTTCCTCGAGACTTTTTTCACTCTATCACCTTCGCTGATTATATTTGAACACCTCAATAGTTAAAACACAACAACAACATGCAAATACGCGTTACCTAAGAAAATATTATTTCTATATATATGTTAGAACTACATGGATTAATGATGGCTTAATGCATGTTATTCTAAATAAAGAAAAGAAGATATATAGAAAATATCTTTTCACTCTTTTACACAACTAGTTGATAATTCAAGGGAAAGCATAGAGAGAGAGAGAGAAAGCGAGAGATAAAGAAATAGAATGAGAGAAAAGGAGAAGAGAGAGAGAGATGAAAGAAAGAAAATGAGAGAGAGGATGAGAGAAAGAAAGAAAAAACGGAATGGGAGAGAGATAATGTAATAGTGAAAGAGATTGGGAGAAAGAGAGGGACAGAGAATGAGAAAGAATCTTCTCCCATTCTACCTCTTTCCCTCCCTCCCTCTGAGACTAACCGAAAGAAAGAATGAAAGAGAAAGATAATGAGAGAGGGAGAGGGGGTGAAACTGTCAGAAAATGGGAAAAAAGGAAAAAAAAGAACGAAGAGAGAAAACCGGCAGAGATATTGTTTAGGATAACAATAAAAATGAGTATTTTGCAGTATTTATTTTTCTTATTCCATGTTCTCTCTGACTTTGTTTTTACAGTTTTCTCCAATATGTCCTTTGGTGTAATTGTAATCTAATTGATTATATTAATCTACTAACGAACAAAAAACTATTTATGATTCTCTTTAACACAATCATATTATAGATAACATAGATGATTAATTTGATTGATTAATGATTTATCAAAATTCTCTTCGGCGGAATTACATATTATGATATATACTTTATTAAAAGATAAATTATAAAATGATGTAAAAATATGTCTTTTGAGACAAGCGATAAATTTTTCAAGGATGAAAAAATATATATATATATGTATATAGACATTTTACTGCTGTAAAAATATGTATCTTTTTAGACAGGCGGAAAAAATTATTTTTAGGTTGAAAAAAATGTATATATATACATTTACTGCTGATCTCCTGCCGAAAAAGGATATACGTAAAAGGGAATTGCAGATGAGGAAAATGTTATCTTCCAATGCTTGGATAACAATAATAACTAATACTTGTTCAGGTAAAATTGACAAAAAGTCTATAATTAAAGAGTTGGAGATATATAAGGACCGATTTTCGACTTCCTCATTTATCATCAATTTCGAGAGAAATTCAGGTTATTTGAAACATCCCTCGAGACTTTTTACTTCTTCATCTTATTCATTTAATTTTTAACCTATTAAAATCAATTTAAAAAAAAGGGGGGGGGGTAAGAATCGATTAAGAATCTACATATCTAAGAAAAATAAAATGAGAGAGAATCTTCTCCCATTCTACCTCTCTCCCTCCCTCCCTCTAAGATTAACCGGAAGAGGGAATGAAAGAGAAAGGTACAGGGAGATGGGGGTGGGGGTAAAACAGTCAGAAGATGGGAAAAAAAGGGGAAAAAATACAGCGTAGACACAGAAAAGAACGAAGAGAGAAAACCGGCATAGAAATTGTTTATGATAACAATAAAATCGAGTATTTTACAGTATTTATTTTTCTTATTCTGTGTTTTCTCTAAGTTTGTTTTTACTGTTTTTTTCCAACATGTTCTTTGGTGTAATTGTAGTTTAACTGATTATATTAATCTATAAATATTTTTCTCATTCAAGCGTGATACTGTATTATTAGGTTGAAAAAAATATATGTATATAGAAATTTTACTGCTGATCTCTTGCCGAGGAAGGATATACGTAAAAGGGAATTGTAAATAATGAAAAGGTTATTTTTCAAAGCTTGGATAACCATAATAACTAATACTTGTTTTGGTAAAAGTGACAAAAAGTCTATAATCAAAGACTTGGCGATATATAAGGAGCGATTTTCGACATCTTTACATCTAGTTCTCGGTGGTACAGTCGGCTCGAGACTCTACTTCATTTTTATTCATTTAATTTTCAACCATTTAAACCATCTAGTTTAAAACTCCTTAGGTAAGAACCTGTTGATCTACAAGTAAAATCAAAGATTACCATAAGATAAATTGTCTGTTTTGCATAATCCTTGTTACAGGGAAAAACACGGAAGAGGAAAAGATGGGAAGAGGAATATAACAGAAAACTCATTAATAGTTCTTTCAAGTAGCATATTAGCATAATACATTAATAAATGTTCTATGTCTAAATGAAAGTGAAATATACTAGAAAGATGATATATATGTTGATTATTGTGTATTTATTACTATGTTTTTATACTATTTATCATTTATTAGTGTATATTATTTATTACTATTTCATTACTGACCGCTTACATCATTCTATCTTTTGGAGAAGGTAGACATTTATAGAGTTATTATAACCATCAACATACACCCTCATTTTGCGCCACCTCGTGTCTCTCTGTTCGTCGCTTACTGATTCTCAACAGAAAGAGAAGAGAAAGAGAATTCAAAAGCGAAGAGAAGTTTTGCAATCATAATATATTCATGATAAAAAGATACCTTTAACTTTATCAATTAGATTTAAGAGAAGTGTTCCTCGGGACTTTTTTCACTCTATCACCTTCACTGATTATATTTGGAAACAATTTAAGAGTTAAAACACAATAACATGCAAATACGCGTTACCTAAAAAAAGATATTTCTATATATGTTAGAATCATTATGGATTAATGATGTCTTAATAGGTGTTATTCTATACAAAGAAGAGGAGAAGAAATATACAAAACACCATTTCACTCTTTACACAATCAGTTGTTAGTTCAAGGGAAAGACACAGAGAGAGAGAATGAAAGCGAGAGATAATGAAACAGAATGAGAAAAAAGGAGAAGAGCGAGAGAAATGAAAGAAAAAAAATGAGAGAGAGGATGAGAGAAAGAAAGAAAACACGGAATGAGAGAGAGATAATGAAATAGAGAAAGAGATAGAATGAAAGAGATTGGGAGAGAGAGAGGGACAGAGAATGAGAGAGAATCTTCTCCCATTCTACCTCTCTCCCTCTATGACTAACCGGAAGAAAGAGAGAATGAAAGAGAAAGATAATGAGAGAGGGAGAGGGGGGTGGGGTAAAATAGTCAGAAAATGGGAATAAAGGGGGAAAAAAAAAATCTATGCAGATACAGAATGAACGAAGAGAAAAACCGGCAGAAAGATATTGTTTATGATAACAATAAAAATTATATTTTACATTTATTTTCTTATTACGTGTTCTCTCTGACTTTGTTTTAACAGTTTTCTCCAATATGTCCTTTGGTGTAATTGTAATCTAATTGATTATATTAATCTACTAACAAACAAAAAATCAATATATGATTCTCTTTAACACAATCATATTATAAATAACATGGATGATTAATTGGAGTGGTTAATGTTTTATCAAAACTGTTTTCAGCGATATTATATAAAGCATCATATACCTTTTTAAAAGATAAATGATAAGATTATGTAAAAATATGTATATTTCCATAAGAGTGAAGAGGCTATTTGCAAGTTGTAAAAAAAAATATATATATAGACATTTTACTGATGATCTCCTAGCAACAAAGGATATATGTAAAAGGGAATTGCAGATGAAAATGTTATTTCCCAATACTTGGATAACCAAAATAACTAATACTTGTTTAGGTAAAAGTGACAAAAAGTCTATAATGAAAGAGTTGGCGATATATAAAGATCGATTTTCCAAATTATTCCTTAGATCTCGGTGGTAGAGTCGGCAAAGCATGTAAGTCTCTTTCCAGGTTGGTTCCAGCGTCGGAGGTTCCCGGGTTCGAGACCAGTCAAGTCTTTCCTCGGGAAAAGTTAACAGGTGCCCTTGGCACTTGCTCGTGTTTGGCGGTTCACGAGCGTTCTCTAAGGAGATAACGTCCCCCACTCGAGGTCAAAGGTCATTCCGCTCGCCAGTCACGCAGGGAAGGCAGCACAGGCCTCTGGATTAGAAGTTGGTTCAGATCTGCATGAGGTTCTGGTTGGTCCGATTGGCTAGTTGTTTTGCACTCATTTACGATCAATTTGAAAGACAGGTTATTCATATTATTTGAAACATTCCTCGAGACTTTTTGATCCTTCACTTTTATTAATTTGACTTTAAACAATAGCAAATCTAGTTTAAAACAACTTGGGTAAGAATTTGCAGATCTGCAAGTAAAATCAAAGATTATCTTAGGATAAATTGTTTTGCAAGCACAATACACGTGATTTTGAAAACCACGGAAGAGGAAAAGAAGGGAGGAATATAAAGAAAATTCACTATCCCTTCTAATTTAAAAGAAAAAATGAAGAATGTCTTTTGATTTATTAACATAAATGTGAGCGTATTAGTTCATTACTGACGAATCGCAAAATCTTCGCTATTATTTTAGTTTGTGGAGAAAGTCGACGTTATAGTCATTTTAGTTATCGGCGTACTGTTAATGTTGATGTTAATGGATAGAGTAAAGTGGTATAATTGTGGCTTATGCCCCTATGACAATTAACGATAGAAACCGGTGTAGCAGAACAGCTGGTGTTTCGAGGAATAATCCTTTATTTTACATCACTATAGTCTCTCTCTGTCTCTGTCTCTCTCCCCCCCCCCCCCTCTATCTCTCTCTCTCTCTCTCTCTCTCTCTCTCTCTCTGTCTCTCTCTCTGTCTCTCTCTCTCTCTCTGTCTCTCTGTCTCTCTCTGTCTCTCTCTCTCTCTCTCTCTCTCTCTCTCTCTCTCTCTCTCTCTCTATATATATATATATATATATATATATATATATATATATATATATATATATATTGTTAGAATAATTAAAGATTATGATAGAATAAGGATGCTTATAATTTTATATCTACTGTTTATACCTCAGAAGAATACCTCATGTTTAATTTAGTTACTCCCGAAATGAATGTTTTCTTTTATATGCGCCACCCTACGGCAATATCTACAAAGTGTAATGTAAACAACCCTCTTCTCTCCACGGACTTCTCCCCGAATACACGCTTATACGCAGTAGCTGTGTTTCTCTGATCCCCACATCAATTATCTGTACATTGATTAAAGCCAAATTTTATTTCACGCATAGAAGATGACATCTTCCACCACCTCAAAAGTGTACAGAATATATATATATATATATATATATATATATATATATATATATATATATATATATATATATATAATATATATATATATATATATATATATATATATAATATATATATATATATATATATATATATATATATATATATATATAATATATATATATATATATATATATATATATATATATATATATATATATATATATATATATATATATATATATATATATATATATATATATATATATATATATATAATATATATATATATATATATATATATATATATATATATATATATAATATATATATATATATATATATATATATATATATATATATATATATATAATATATATATATATATATATATATATATATATATATATATATATATATATATATATTATATATATATATATATTATATATATATATATACATATAAATGTCTCCCCATCTTAATCTCTATCTCTATAATCTATATCTCTATATCCATATGTGTGTGTGCGTGCGAGAGAAACACAGAGAGATTGTGTGTGTGTGTGAGAGAAACAGAGAGAGAGTGTGTGTGTGTGAGAGAGAGAGAGAGATTGTGTGTGTGAGTGAGAGAGAGTGTGTGTGTGTGGTCTTTCGCGAAATAATTTACCCAATTCTTATAAAATTCGTCAATTATCATTTGCAATTTATGCCTCTATTAGAATAATGGCAATTAGTGTTTATTGACAATTCCAACCTTAAAAATGTTCAAATCTATATAAGAATGCAAGTGTAGGCCTCATAATAACCAATACCTGTTTAGCCTAAGAAATAGGGAGAAGGAGAGAGAGGGAGAAACAAGGAGATAGAAATAGAGAGAGAGAAGCGGAAGAGAGGGTGAAACAGTCAGACAGAAGATAGGAATTAAGAAAGAGTTCGATAAAGGACAGAGAAGAAGACGGTAAGAAAGAGAAATAGACAGAGAGAGAAG
>BOPN01001357.1:132250-134750 GCA_017312705.2 Penaeus japonicus
TCTCTCTCTCTCTCTCTCTCTCTCTCTTTTTTTTTTCTCTTTTTTTTTCTTTTTTTTTCTCTTTTTTTTTCTTTTCTCTTTTTTTCTCTCTCTCTCTTAATCACTCACTCACTTATCACTCTTTTGTCTTCTTACACCTTCTCTCCCTCCCTCCTACCTTCCCTCTCTCCGTCCCTTTCCAGTCTCTCTCTCTTTCTCTCTTTCTCTTTTTCTATTTTTCTTTATATCTCTCTCTTTTCCTCTTTCTTTCTTTCTCCCTCCCTCCCTCCTTCCCCCATCCCTCCCTCCCTCCCCCATCCCTCTCCTCATGCTATCCTCCCCTCCCTCCCTCCCTCCCTCCCTCCCTCCCTTCCTCCCTCCCTCCCACCCATCCCTCCCTCCCCCATCCCCCCACCCATTCTCGACGTCACCCATCCCTCCCTCCCTCCCTTCCTCCCACCCTCTCTTCCACCCATCCCTCCCACCTATCCCCCCATCCCCCCTACCCTCTCTCGACGTCACCCAAGCAGAAAGTGACGTCACAAGAGCGACTGCGTCACGGAGTTCTTCTTCGTCTTGTCTCGCGGTGAGGACGTCGACGACCCCCCCCCCTCCCCCTCCCCCTTCCCTCTCCCTTTGTTACACGTCACTCATTCATCACTCGAGCATGCGAGGGGGGGGGGGGTGACGTCAGGGTCATGAGAGTTATGATGAGACCTCTCTTTCTCACCTCCTTTCTCTTTTCTTCTTTACGTCTCCCTCTCCCTCTTTCTTTCTTTCTTTCTTTCTGTCTATCTCATTTTCTTTCTCTCTCTCTCCCTCTTCCCCTCTCTCCCTCTCTCCCTCTCCCCCTCTCCCTCTCTCCCTCTCTCCCTCTGTCCCCCTCTCCATCACTCTCTCTCTTCCTCTCTCTCCCTTTCCCCCTCTCCCTCTTTCTCTCCTTACCCTCTTCCTCTCAGCGAGTCTAATAAGTCTAATCAAGTCATCTCAGATTGCATTACAGAAATCTCGAAAAGATATTGGAAATTTCATTCCTACGGCGTTTCATTCACAAACTGATTTTGATTAATTGAATTATTCTCCGAAAAATCGTTTATGAAGTTGCATCATCTTATAGCGATGCGGTGGATTTGTCTCGATGTGAAGAAAAAAAATTATCACATGACAAAATTCCGTTACAGTGTAATACAGCAGCCATGCGTAATATGATACAGCATGACGGTCATGTAACGATGAGGTAATCATGCAACTTTTTTTTTCACAATATCAGATTCCACAGATTGGTTATTTTCCGTTTGTTATCGTCTATTAAGGATTCAAATAACTGTCAGAATTTTAAAGTAGTTTTAGAAGTTTACATTACGACTGTTTGATATCTCACATTATTCAGTTAGTTTACATCAGAATACTCTGGAATATTGTACGGAATTCTGACAGCATAAGTGAAAGGAAAAACAACCGTGTAGTGATGTTATACGGGCTGGCTTTTCCGTAAGTTTGTAGTAGAGAATGTGTTACTATTATTATCATCATTATTATTACTATTATTATAGTTATTATATTACTATTATTATAGTTATCATATTACTATTATTATTATTATTAATATTATTATAGTTATTATATTACTATTATTATTATTATTACTATTATTATAGTTATTATATTACTATTATTAATATTATTATTACTATTATTATAGTTATTATATTACTATTATTATTATCATCATAGTTATTATGTTACTATGGAGAATGTGTTACTATTGAAGGTAATAAACACTCTGTCGGGGTTGTGTTAGGCGTGATCTTGTCAGTGTCGGGGTGTAAATTCAGGGAACATGATTGTAATACCGTTCTTTGATGTGGTAATGGGAAGGTAATGTGGAATTGTGGTATAGTATTGAGGTGTTATGTGATGGTAGTTGTGGTAGATGACGGTTTGTTTTCTCTCTTTCGGTGTATTTAAAGAGTTCTTTTGGAGGTAGCGAACGTAATCTTTCCTGTAAACTAAAAGGATTGCAAAGACTAAATAACTTCACGCTTTCAAAAAAAAAAAAAAAAAAAAAAAAAAAAAAAAAAAAAAAATCCAAGCTGTTAGCGCGGCAGATAATATTCAATAATCCCTCAATTCCCGCTTGGGAAAAAAAAACAAAAACGAACAACGAATACTATTGAATATCTTAGTTACCATTCTGTCTACTTATCTTTATGTTCCAGCGGTTCTGAACCTGGGTTCCGCGGAACACCAGGGTTCTATGAAGAGGTCTTGTGCCGCAGCGCCGTTCACACTCAACGGAACTTTTTTTTTATATCAAATTCTCTATATTCACGCAAACGTGTAGGTCCACGGAATATCACATCGTATTTGTAGACCTACGGATATGTACAGTATTTTCGCAAGCTCTATCACGAATATAGTTATTGTGTAGTGATCTTATTTTCCAGTTCCTTGAATACGCTCTTTGATAAGGATAAGACTTGAAAAGCGAAGAGTCTGATTATTGCGTATTGATGTATTA
>BOPN01001357.1:157250-182250 GCA_017312705.2 Penaeus japonicus
AAGCGATGCTGCTTAGTATATATTTCTCTTCTACGAATGGAAGAGCATAGGGAATAGGTGACAATGTTTATTCTACCTCCTTTTCCGCATTTACTTCCTGTATGTCGATGCCTCATGCCAGGGGGCGGAGTGTATGTAGAACCGTTGTAAGAGCAGGGAACAGAGGACCATAAGGCATACAGCAGGGTTTCCCAACATGACATGCCTGGACCCCAGTGGTTGCGAGGCGGCATTTTATGGGGTATGAAGAATAAGAATCATGTTGTTGTTTTTTTCTTTCTTTCTTTCTTTTTTTTCCCCTTAAATCTTTGGCAAAGTCTGGAGGATATATCCGTTTATATTGAAAACGTCATGATGAGCGATGTGTCTACTCCACCTTATAAACGTATGTGTTTCGAAAATAACAATGATGATAACAAAATACTAATTAGATATTTACCATCAACTACTCCATCGCGATAATTACCTTTTTTTGGGCGCGATATTTAACCAAACATTCAAAAGCGATGCAAGTCTTAGAAGAGTTTGAGAACCACTGGTTTAACGTACCATGGTTATCATGGCATCTCGAAGGCTTTTTCTTCAGGAGCTGAAGCCTTTCCTGCAAGCGACAGAATGGCGGAAGAGCACCCCCCCCCCCCCCACCCCCTGTCAGCCGCTTCCTAGAATCGCAAACAGCAGAAGTCCTGAGATTCCTCCCCGTATTTTTTGGTAGTGAATTCATTTATTTGATCTAGTAGGTTTTTATTAGCTTTATTATCTTTA
Organism: Penaeus japonicus; assembly: GCA_017312705.2. NCBI lineage: Eukaryota > Metazoa > Arthropoda > Malacostraca > Decapoda > Penaeidae > Penaeus > Penaeus japonicus. Next base: position 158,016 of record BOPN01001357.1, read on the forward strand.
TTGTATGATTTCATTCTATTAACTTGGCTATTTTTCCCAGTGGCGTATCATGATATTGGAGGGCGGGTATATGTCTAGGTGTGTTCATACATACAATATACGTGTGTGTGTATGTGTATATATATATAAATACATACATACATATATATATATATATATATATATATATATATATATATATATGTGTGTGTGTGTGTGTGTGTGTGTGTGTGTGTGTGTGTGTGTGTGTGTGTGTGTGTATATATATATATATATATGGGGGCTCGGTAGCCGAGTGGTTAGAGCATCGGACTTAGAATTGACGAAGATCTGAGTTCGAGCGTTCAGATCCCGGCTGGTGAGTTGTTTCCTTGGGCAAAAACTTTACCTCATTGCCTAATGGTATATATAATGTGTTGTATATACCCCCCACCAAGATATAACTTGGGCCAGTAGGTGGGGTACCCGGCCACAACCCTCTTGAGAGGCCTACGTCCTGCAGTGGAATGATACAGGCTGATAAAAAAAATATATATATATATATATATATATATGTGTGTGTGTGTGTGTGTGTGTGTGTGTGTGTGTGTGTGTGTGTGTGTGTATGCGTGTGTGTGTGTGTATTACATACTCCTAAGCGCTTGTGATATTCAATATATTCCCATTCCTGCCACTACACTAAGTGAGGCTTTCACTTTGTCTTCTCGCTCGGTAGTTTCTTGAGGATAATGAAAAATGCCATTTCATTCTTGTGTAAGCTTTATATTTGTATGGGAAAGTTCAACAGTCTGGATGTACAATGTTCTAAGGCTCTCTTCTATATATCTACAATACAAAATCAAAGATAAACAACTCTAATAGATTTGTAATCACCGCCTTCGTCAGTGGTACACATCAGTCACTCCGTCGGAAAAGGTTACAAAATGTCTATCCAAGGTCAAAGTCAAAGTCAAAGTAAAAAAAAAAAAAAAAAACGGCCAATGTAATACATGAGTGAAATGTATCGTATTTTCATGATTTTTTTTACTATGAATATCCATTGTTGAATAAAGGATAATGTACATCATGCGAGATTAACAATATCAAAAAAATCATCAGATCGATTTATCCATCATTTCTTTCGGCACGTAGAAGGAAAATACACAATTTGAAGTTGTAAAGAAAAAAGAGCGAAGGGAAAGTAAAAGACTAATTCAAAAGACAAGAATACATGACGTCACATAAAACAAAATTCATTCTTAAAACGCAAAAAAAGTCCTGGACAAAAAAAAAAAAAAAAAAAAAAAAAAAAAAAAAAAAAAAAAAAAAAAAAAAAAAAAAAAAAAAAAAAAAAAAAAAAATGCACTTACTGATCACTCAGCCTGTACATCAACTTCAATAACCATAACAAAGATAAAAACAAAAACAAAATATGCTCTCTCTAACAATAAGAGAGCGCCAAAACAAAACAAAACAAAAAAAAGATTCAAATTAAAGGACAAAATGGCAAGACAGGTCGAGCAAATATGAAGAAGCTCTTAGAACCTGCCATATGTAGGAGGACTTCTCTTCTAATTTCTTCTAATTTCTTTCTTCGCTCTCTTCGTTTATGATGAAATGGCAAGCTTAACCCAACCATTTTTTTGTTTATTAGTAACACCATTATACCAGAAAAAGAGGTAAAAGACCTCAAGAATATATCACCTGTCGACACCTATACAACATATCACAGAGAAAATATATGATCCACTTATGACAAGATCTTTACGCTAGAACCGACGCCCCTTCCTTCCTTCCCTCACGAAAAGCCCGGATGTGACGTGGCTCCTTCTTGCCCGGATGGGACGTGACTCCTTCTTGCCCGGATGTGACGTGACTCCTTCTTGCCCGGATGTGACGTGACTCCTTCTTGCCCGGATGGGACGTGGCTCCTTCTTGCCCGGATGGGACGTGACTCCTTCTTGCCCGGATGTGACGTGACTCCTTCTTGCCCGGATGGGACGTGACTCCTTCTTGAGGCTCTTCGTGGAGTCCTACCATTGGGGTCCTTCTATCATGGCTTTAACCGACGGACTCCTTCCATTGCTTCCAACCCTAGGATTCCTTCGATGGATGGCTTCCTCCTATTTAGGATTATTTCCATGGATTCCTACCATAGGATTCCTTCGATGGTTTCCTCCTATTTTGGATTATTTCCATGGATTCCTACCATAGGATTTCTTCCATGATTTCCTATCACTGGACTCCCTCCTTGACTTCCAACCATAGATAGGATTACCACGTGGCTTCCTGCTATAGGATCATTTCCATAGGATTTCTTTCATGACTTCTTTACTATAGGATTCATTCCATGGCTTCCTTAAAACGGACTCCTTTCATGGCATCAACCCATATGAATTCTTCTGAGGCTTCCTACTAATAGGACATTCCTATGCCTTCTTACAATAGGATCCCGACCATAGGATTCCTTCTATGGCTCCCTACCAAAGGATTCATCCCAAGGCTTCATATCGTAGCATTCGTTCCGTGGCTTCCTATCATAGGACATAGGATACTTTCCTTAGATTCCTATCATAGGAGACCTTTCATGGCTTCCCATCATAGGACTCCTGCTGATATCACTACGTGTGCGTGTGAATAAAGGCTGATCTTTATAATCTGACTGCATATATCTGTCTACCTGCCAATACATTTCTGTTGCAGTTATGTATATATATATATGTATATATATATATATATATATATATATATATATATATATATATATATATATAATATATATATATATATATATATATATATATATATATATATATATATATATATATATATAAACATATATGTAAATATATATATATATATATATATATATATATATATATATATATATATATATATATAATATATATATATATATATATATATATATATATATATATATATATATATATATATATGTACCCCTGTCATTGTTTATAAGTACTTTTCTGTCTATCTGACTGTCTGTCAATCAACCTATCTATCTATTTATTTGTCTCTATGTATAAACTAACTACATACCTATTTATATATCTATACACTCTAAATGTATGTGTATTTCTTTGTGTATGTGTCTGCGTCTGTGTTTTATACTTTTACACACACACATGTACGCAAACTCACAAGTACTGGTGCACTGAAGTAATTACCAGGTCTTCTTCTGAAACGCAAACTTCCCATTGAGAAAAAGGCGTCACACGAAACCCAAAATAGCCATGGTCCCATTTTAGGTGCTGTGGATCGCACCTTCGATTCTTATCAAAGTTTTTTTTTTTCTTATGTTCCTATATGTTAGATATACTGAAATCTGCCGGATCTTGTTTTACTGATGGGAACTCACTGAAAATTTTGAAAAAAAAGGAATTTTCTAAATATGTGAAAATGAAATTTATCAATGAATCTAGCGTCCACATTATATAATCCTGAATCTAAGAAAATTAGATGTAAAATGCAAAATATAAGTCCATGAGTGCTTTTATTACGAATATACATACATCCTCTGGCTAACATATTGTGTTAGTTCAAGCTGCAACGTTTAAAAAAAAGGAAATCCACACAATATTATGAATGCACAAAAGTCTAATAGTTTCTTAACTAGACTTCAATCTCATCCATGCTATTCATTGTAGTTCAGAGCAATCTCTTTTGTTTTCAGTGTCCAAGAGAGTTTGTCATTTGGAGTTGGCAGTTTTTCTGTCATAGTGGTGTACCAATCCATGTTTTAATATCGTCGTTGTGTATTTCCCAAAATTATAAGCTTTGGGGTCACATTAGTGCCTTCTAATCCCATTGTACATATTGGATGGTATTCCACTTGCATAATTATTTTCAGGAAAATGAAGGGATAATAAAGCACGTTTATTTCACTTCTCCCTTTTTTTTTAGCGAAAGACTCAAAGAGAGAAACAGGAAAATAAAGGGATAATAAAGCACTTTTATTTCACTTCTTCCTTTTTTTTAGCGAAAGACTCAAAGAGAGAAACAGGAAAATAAAGGGACAATAAAGCACGTTTATTTCACTTCTTCCTTTTTTTAGCGAAAGACTCAGAGAGAGAAACAGGAAAATAAAGGGATAATAAAGCACGTTTATTTCACTTCTTCCTTTTTTGTGAAAGGAACTCAGAGGAAAACAGGAAAATAAAGGGATAATAAAGCACATTTATTTCACTTCTCCCTTTTTTTTTTGTGAAAGACTCAAAGAGAGAAACAGGAAAATAAAGGGATAATAAAGCACTTTTATTTCACTTCTTCCTTTTTTTTAACCCAAAAGACTCAAAGAGAGAAACAGGAAAATAAAGGGATAATAAAGCACTTTTATTTCACTTCTTCCTTTTTTTTAGCGAAAGACTCAAAGAGAGAAACAGGAAAATAAAGGGACAATAAAGCACGTTTATTTCACTTCTTCCTTTTTTTTAGCGAAAGACTCAAAGAGAGAAACAGGAAAATAAAGGGATAATAAAGCACGTTTATTTCACTTCTCCCTTTTTTTTTAGCGAAAGACTCAAAGAGAGAAACAGGAAAATAAAGGGATAATAAAGCACTTTTATTTCACTTCTTCCTTTTTTTTAGCGAAAGACTCAAAGAGAGAAACAGGAAAATAAAGGGACAATAAAGCACGTTTATTTCACTTCTTCCTTTTTTTAGCGAAAGACTCAGAGAGAGAAACAGGAAAATAAAGGGATAATAAAGCACGTTTATTTCACTTCTTCCTTTTTTTAGCGAAAGACTCAGAGAGAGAAACAGGAAAATAAAGGGATAATAAAGCACGTTTATTTCACTTCTTCCTTTTTTTTAGCGAAAGACTCAAAGAGAGAAACAGGAAAATAAAGGGATAATAAAGCACTTTTATTTCACTTCTTCCTTTTTTTTAGCGAAAGACTCAAAGAGAGAAACAGGAAAATAAAGGGACAATAAAGCACGTTTATTTCACTTCTTCCTTTTTTTAGCGAAAGACTCAGAGAGAGAAACAGGAAAATAAAGGGATAATAAAGCACGTTTATTTCACTTCTTCCTTTTTTTAGCCAAAAACGCAGAGAAACAGGAAAATAAAGGGATAATAAAGCACGTTTATTTCACTTCTTCCTTTTTTTTTAGCGAAAGACTCAAAGAGAGAAAAAGGAAAATAAAGGGATAATAAAGCACGTTTATTTCACTTCTTCCTTTTTTTTTAGCGAAAGACTCAAAGAGAGAAACAGGAAAATAAAGGGATAATAAAAGCACGTTATTTCACTTCTTCCTTTTTTTTAGCGAAAGACTCAAAGAGAGAAACAGGAAAATAAAGGGATAATAAAGCACTTTTATTTCACTTCTTCCTTTTTTTTAGCGAAAGACTCAAAGAGAGAAACAGGAAAATAAAGGGATAATAAAGCACATTTATTCCATCTTCCTTTTTTGAAAGACTCAAGAGAGAGAAAATAAAGGGATAATAAAGCACGTTTATTTCACTTCTTCCTTTTTTGTGAAAGACTCAAAAGAGAGAAAAAGGAAAATGAAGGGATAATAAAGCACGTTTATTTCACTTCCTTTTTTTTAGCGAAAGACTCAAAGAGAGAAAAAGGAAAATCCGGAATACTCTTTCACTAATTTTACGTCTCATTGAGTCACAAGAGGTGGCGTCATGCACAAAGGAGTCCTTTTCTCATGGTCGCCGTCCAGGAAAACCTAGTGTTTAAGAACCCTTGTTCATGACCATCGTATTGTGTGTGTGTGTTTGTGTATGTGTGTGTGTTTGTGTTTGTGTGTGTGTGTGTGTGTGTGTGTGTGTCTATGTGTGTGTGTATGTGTGCGTGTGTGTGTGTGCGTGTGTGTGTGCATATGTGTGTGTGTGTCTATGTGTGCGTGTGTGTGTGTGCGTGCGTGTGTGTGTGTGTGTGTGTGTGTGTGTGTGTGTGTGTGTGTGTGTGTGTGTGTGTGTGTGTGTGTGTGTGTGTGTGTGTGTGTGTGTGTGTGTGTGTGTGTGTGTGTGTCTATGTGTGTGTGTATGTGTGCGTGTGTGTGTGTGCGTGTGTGTGTGCATATGTGTGTGTGTGTCTATGTGTGCGTGTGTGTGTGTGCGTGCGTGTGTGTGTGTGTGTGTGTGTGTGTGTGTGTGTGTGTGTGTGTGTGTGTCTGTGTGTGTGTGTGTGTGAACAGTAATGCATGGTTGTGTATGCGCATGTATTCGCAAATCAATCATCAGCATGACTGTGTGCATGAAACAACGCGCAGCAGAAGGGTTCCGAGGCAGGGGGTAACTCATTTAATTAATTAAGTGGATGCATGAGGATTTTAATGAGGAGAGACTTTGGAATGAAGGAGGCAAAGAGACGAAAAAGGGAGAGCTACCAGATGAAAGACACGAAGCGATAATGAATGCAAATGGACGATGAGAGAGAAGAGAGAGTATGAGAACCTGCCACATTCAGTCACATATTATTCATCCTGATGCATGGTGTGAATGACGCCAGTTTCATGTAATGAGAACTGCATGTCATAAGGTATCCTCTATCTCTCTTTTTCGCTCTTTTTTTATTTAAATTGATGCCAGTGATATCATGAAGGTATGATGCATATGTGTGTGTGTGTGTGTGTGTGTGTGTGTGTGTGTGTGTGTGTGTGTACGCGCGCGCGTGACCTAAGTCGTGGCATCATTCAAAATAAACAAATATTTTTTCGATACTGTATAAGATATCTCTATAACTTTAAGAAAGATCCTGCTACCTACGAGACTTCTAAGTGACTAGATGCGTTTATAAAACCACGTGTTCTTTTGTACACACGTTTTGTGAAATCATTCCTGTCAACCTGTCAATGACACTTTGGACAGCCTGTCAATCAACAGTCAACTCGTCAATCAATGGCCCAGCCTTGACACATCACAAGAGGGAGTATTGTCAATAATATCACACTATAAATATGTATATCTTTGCCGTGTTTTACATCAGTCCATATGCAACGTTGGTCACGATAAACTAATTGCATCTATTGAGTTTATTTTCATGTGTGACGGTGCATTATGTAAATAGGTGTTTGTGTGCTTGTGTCTGTATGTACGGTTGTGCGTGTGTGTGTGTGTGTGTGTGTTTGTGTGTGTGTGTGTTTGTGTGTGTGGGTGTGGGTGTGTGTCTGTGCTTGTGTGTGTGTTTGTGTGTGTGTGTGTGTGTTTGTGTTTGTGTGTGTGTATGTGTGTGTGTTTGTGTGAGTGCGTGTATATGTGTGTGTGTGTTTGTGTGTGTGTCTGTGTGTGTGCGTGTATATGTGTGTGTGTGTGTGTGTGTGTTTGTGTGTGTGTGTGTGTGCACGTGCATGTGTGTTGCATATTCTAATATTATTAGATATGTAACTTTAGTGACCTTGAACACCTGCTACACAAAACGAGTATAAAAAGTCTACAATACAAATGTAGGCTCTAGCATTCTGACAGCACGCAGATCATAAGAGTTATAATGTTTAGGTTGAATAGAATGATTGCTTTCAAAACTCCATTAAACTTTTAAACTGTAAAAATATTTTTTTTTTTAGCAATAAGTTTTAATTTTTGCCGTTATTCTATGTTTAATAATAATAACACGATGGTTAGCAAAACCAATCTGCAGCTACAATGCAATTTCCAAGTGAAGTAACATTTTTTGCTTGACAATCTGTTCATACAATCTGTTCGATAAAATCATTCACTGTAGATTATTTTATTTCCCACTGCCTATTTGCATTTGTTTGTTAATTTCACGTTCGATGGCTGGCTATGCTACGTTCTCCTTCACAGAACTGAGAACATGAGGACAACAACAGACTTTCACAATATGGATCACAGTCAGTGGGTTATTTCGAAACTAAGACCAATAATCGGGGCTTCACAATAACCCAATAATAGGCTTCACGAAAAACACGCCCTTATTAATTAATTAAAACGCTAGTGAACCGTCGTTAGAGATGGTCCACTTAAAAAATAAAAAATTAAATCTACACAGATGCCTTCAATATTTACATTTATATTTCAGTAGCACAAAGTTTCCTTTTTCTTTTCTTTTTTCTTTTTTTTTACATAGGAAACGTCCATAGGTAATCAAACACACTTTAATCAAGGGACTGGAAGGATGCGGAATCCACTTTACCACACTTTGTTTCCAAGAGTTCAGTCCACAATATTTCGTAGAGTCACTTAATTAAGCCAACTCTCACAAGTGCTTAACCATCAAAGTCAAAAACATAAATGTATACTTTATGCTGACAGGTCTGCTGGTGAACCGACCGACCGCAGAAGACAAAAGGTGATCACTTCGTATCCCTTCGTCTCGCTGTTTATTGTTGTTGTTCTTGGGGTCGACTTGTTGCCATGACAACAGCCTACCAAAACTTCTTCTTGTGCAGGACGATTTCTAGTCCTATGTGCAGTTCGAAATGTTACAAAGGAGATTTCTTTTCTTTTTCTTTTTTTTCCATATAGCTGAAGATCAGAATTTTTTTTTTTTTTTGAAAGGCAAAGAATAGGCCTACATTGAAGAGCTGCTTACAAGCTTTCACAGACGAAAAAAAAAAAAAAAAAAAATCACACACAGCTCTGTACAGGCTATCAACTCTGCCTCCTTCATCGACATAACACTTCACACACATAACGGGAAGGAAAAAAAAAAAAAAAAAAAAGTGTGTAGGCCTATATCCTGTATACACCAACCCGAGGTCTTCGACAAAGAGAAAAAAAAAAAAAAAAAAAAAAAAAAAAAGAGAACTACACATAGGTAGCTTGATCGTCTCGGCTCCACCAGCTGGCGGGGCAGCATTCCCAGCACCAGGAATTCCGACAGCTGGCAGAAGCGGCCAACTAGTCGGAAGTTGAGGATCATCTGGGCTTCTTCTTGCTGGTCTTCGAGAGGCGCCTCTGCTTGTGGATCATCTCGTACAGGTTCTCCAGCGCCTCGTCCAGGCCCTCGCCGGTGATTGCGCACGCAGGCTGGGGGGAGGGGGAGACAAGGGGGGGTGAGAGTTAGCTGAGGTGAAATGGCGGGCTGGCTCTATCTACAGTAGTTTCTCTGTCTCTCTCTTTTTTTTCATTCTTTCTTTTTCTTTCTCTCTCTCTGTCTGTCTCTGTTGTTCTCTATCTATCTATCTATCTATCTCTATCTCTATTTCTATATCTATCTCTATTTCTATCTCTATCTCTATCTCTATCTCTCTCTCTATCTCTCTCTCTTTCTCTTTCTCTTTCTCTATTTCTTTCTCTCTTTCACTATCTCTCTTTCTTTCTCTCTCTCTCTCTCTCTCTCTCTCTCTCTCTCTCATTCCCGAATCTTTCTCTCCTATAGGATCTACATCAGAGCTAACCTGTATGTGCCACAAGTGAGTATTTCCCAGCTCCGCGATGCCCAACAGGCGCTCAATCTCCTGCGGGTCTTTAGCTCCCGGAAGATCCTGCTTATTCGCCAGCACCAAAATGGGGACCTGCGGAAGAGAGGGAAAAAGTCATATATTATTCTATGAAAAGGGACACGCGGCTGAAGAAAATTAATGGGTGTTGTATAGGGATGGAGGTGATTTTTAGGGGGATTCTATTCTCTGTGTGTTGTGGAATTATTTAATCTAAATTATACCTTTTATTTTGTTTCTTCTCATACTGGAAAAATAGGAAGCTTTGTCTAACAATACAAGTAGGTTATAGCTATTCATTGTTTAGGAATATCAAGTTGGTTTACATTGTATTGCGCTACGAATTATTTTATTCATTATTCATATTTTATTTTTATTCATATTTATATTTGTATTTTATATTCATATTTATATTTTATATATATTATATATATTATATATTATATATATCATATATATATATATATATATATATATATATATATATATATATATATATATATTTCATATTCATATTTATATTCATATTTTATATATCATACTTTATTCATATCAAGCTCTGAGTACATGAAAGAATTGCAGAAACGCAAACACAAACGAACTGGACTTATATAAAGCTATAAAGTTATCTTGTACACTTCTTGTTATTTTTTCTGTTTCAAGTAAGATTGAAATGCTATTATGTATTTCGTTGGCTGGATTACCCAAATTATCAATCAAAGCGCTTTGGTGACAAGAAAACCCATAATGAAAGATGGCGGGAAAAATCCTATTTTCGAACAATTCATATTTTCGAACAATTCATATTCGAAAAATTCATATTTTGAAACATTCTGAAGTAACGAAATCAGAACCTTCATGATGAAGAAAATCATTTATTTCCAACAAAAAAAATCTTGTTTCCTCCGATACAAGTTTTTACTCCAATACCTATTTCATATTGTCACTTACGAAACTGAAGAATATCGGAAGAATAAACACATTATTAGGTGAATAAACATCGTTAATGTTAACAAGCAAAGGGTTATTCGCTTGGCTGACCTTTCCGGATGGTACATGTTTGCTTTCATATTGTTATTGAATTAATCGCCTATTACAGCTGCCTTAAGTTCTAAAATTATGGCAAAAAGCACTGAAAAATAGGCGTGAATTATCCTATTTGGATGAACATTATTCTGAAAACAGATTCTTCCATGAAATAATAATCACGAAAGGGTTAAAACCATTGTAATTATGACGAAGAGAAAGTATTCACAAAGTGGACAAACCTAACTGGAAGCCGTTTGCTTGCCTTTACTTTCCCTGAAAAAGGAGGAACACCTAATCCTAATCTTAATCTAAACTAATCATAAAGGAACACCTAATCCCCAGCTGATTCTTTATGTCCTCTTCATGCAATGAGAACAAGCACAGTGATAAATCTTTAGTAGGAAAAATCATCTTTGATTCCCTCGGCAGAAGCGACTGAACTTCAGAATCCATGTGGAAAGCCCAGGTCGGGAAGGCAAAGGGACCACGAATACTTTGGTAGTAATACATATATAGTACATAATTAAATTGCCGGATTCAAGACAGGGGACAAGGGGGCCAGTGCTCTCAAGGGACAGCGCGGCGCTTTCAGGGGGACCTGAAAGCGCAAGGGTATAAAGTAACTATCTCTCTTTCTCTTTCTCTCTCTATCTCTCTCTCTCTCTCTCTCTCTCTCTCTCTCTCTCTCTCTCTCTCTCTCTCTCTCTCTCTCTCTCTCTCTCTCTCTCTCTCTCTCTCTCTCTCTCTCTCTCTCTCTCTCTCTCTCTCTCTCTCTCTCTCTCTCTCTCTTTATTTCCCATCTCTCTCTCTCTCTCTCTCTTTCTCCTTCTATCTCTCTCTCTCTTTCTCTCTCTCTTTCTCTCTATCTCTCTCTCTCTTTCTCTCTCTCTCTCTCTCTCTCTCTCTCTATCTATCTCTCTTTCTTTTTCTCTCACTCTCTCTCTTTCTCTTTCTCTTTCTCTTTCTCTCTCTCTCTCTCCCTCTCTCTCTCTATCTCTATCTCTCTTTCTCTTTCTCTTTCTCTCTCTCTCACTCTCTCTCAATAGCAAGTATCATCTTTCAAGTAGATAGTTATTCAGCATTTTGGCATGGCATAGCCTTTGAGGATTCTTATACCGTGAGGAAAATGAACTTCTAAGCGAGTTTCTTATGAATAGGAGATCTATATAGATAATACAATCAACTAGTATCGTGATGAGAGTATCTTTCTTTACGACACTGTTGTCAAATATGATGTTTATATTCCCTTTGGCAGTACAGTGAAGAAAAAAGTTACATTTCTGTATCGTTTTCCTATTCGATGATCACATATATAGTAAAGTTTAGATCCTTCTTCTAGCACTCTAGATATATGTAGTAAGTAACTTTTCAACTTTTTTCCCCTCCCCTTTACATTACACTTCTTTTAGGGGCGGATGGCCATGAGAGGCATACGAAATGACCTCGAACTTTGCTGCAACAAATGTGGAAAGATGTCTAGAGAAGAGAGAATGATTCCACAGTACAATATGTGTAGTTATATTATCTCTGTGTGTTGTGGAATTATTCAATCTAAATTATACCTTTTGTTTTATTTGTCTCTTCTCATACTGATGCAAATTCCATCAACTGCATATTCAGCTTGTCAGAACCAACGGAGAGCAAATTAGTAAGCTTGAAATGTTGCTTTTGTGAGGCGGAGGGCAACGAGCACTGGCTTGCAATATATGTGGGTTAAGATTTCAGTGATTTTTTATTTATTTATTTATTTATTTTATTTATTTATTATTATTTTTTTTTTATTCTACATTCTCCGTTATCCATGGCATCTTATATCTAAAGGCATTCTACTCTTAGGATTCTGAAAACATTTATACAACCTTATAGTAAACTGTCTAGGAACATTTCGAATAATTTGTATTGAATTATACAACCTTATAGTAAACTGTATAGGAATATTTCGAATCATCTGTAGTATAAAAATAATATCCACACTAATATTAATTTCAATAGTGCTAAAGATATTCAAAAGCATCAGTAACAGATATTGATTTAGTCCAGTTAATTGCAGACAAGAGTGTGTATTCTATAATGAGGTTAATCACAATGGTTGTCTAAATATAGATACACATAGCAGTTAAGCAGAGTTACAACAACAAAGCATCATTCAGCCATGAGGGGAAATAAATCATAATTTCATGAGACCCAAAGCTTTAGCAGTTGCAATACAAAATACCTTTTCAACAATTTTTGGAAAGCGGGTGAAATGGAATAAAGCCGCATGCATGGACCTAAATATATTGTTGTTGTTGCCATTATGGTTGATGTTGTTATTATTATCATTATCATAATTTTAGTATTGCTATCATTTTCAGTTTTGCCTGTGTTTTTGTTGTTGTTGTTTTTGTTGTTGTTGTCACCACTATTAATATCATCTTTATTAGTATTATTGCTATCTTTATTTTTATTATTACTATTGTTATTATCTTTGTAATTACTCTCATTATCACCATATCTTTATCATCAATATTATTACTATTATTATCATTATCATTATCATCATTATTGTTATTATCATTACCATTATCAAGATCAATATTATCAACCATATCATTATCATTATTATCATCATAATTATCACAATCATCATCACAACCATTATTATTTCTCCTACTCTTGTCGTTGCTATTATCCTTATCATTATTATCACTATCATTAGTAGTATCATTATGATCATCATTACTATCATCATCATAATCACTATAAGCAATATCATTATTATCATTGGTTTTATCAACATCATCATCATTTTCATTATCAATGCTATTATCAATGTCATCATTATTACTGATATTATCATTATCATTTATACTATATAATTATCACATCATCATTGTTTTAATTATTATCATTATTATTTTCATTTATGTTGTTTAATTTGTCATTTATTATCATAATTATAATCTTTATCAATACAATCATCTTCATTATCATTATCGTCATTATTATCAATATAATCATTATTATCATGGTTATTATTGTCATTATCATTGATATTAACATTTAATTTTAATCATTATCATCATCACTATCATTATCATCCTCATTATCATTATCATAACTGCTGTCTCTATTACCATCCTTTTCATCATTATTTTCATCATCACTGTCGTCATCATCATCGTCATTATCACCACGATCCTAATCAGCAACGTAATTATCATCATGATCATTACCTCGATCACAATCATCATCATCATCATCATTACCATAGCTATTACCTACAAGAAAAAAAAAATAATAATAATAATAATAAAAAACAAAACAGAAATCTTTTCCTTTGAATTCCTTCTTTGAAAATGCACTCTCAAAAGGCCTCTTTGTCTCTCGGACGCGAATCCAAGCAAACCTCAGAGCTAACGATCGCCAAACAAAACGCATCGACAAGCGCATGCACTCGTCACTCGTGCGTGCTTTCACCTGAGAGAAGGAAGGGGAGTCACCGCTCTCGCTCTTTCTCTTTCTCTCAATTTCTCTCTCACTCTCTCTGTCTCTTTTTGGTACTCTCGTTCTTTCTCTTTCTCTCTTTGTCTCTCTAATTCTCTCTCTCTCTCTCTCTCTCTCTATTTCTCTCTCTCTCTCTATTTCTCTCTCTATATATATATATTTCTCTCTCTATTTCTCTCTCTCTCTGTCTCTCTCACTCAGTTTCTCTCTCTCTCTCTCTATTTCTCTCTTTCTTTCTCTGTCTCTCTCTCTCTCTCTCTAGTTCTCTCTCCCTTTCTCTGTCTCTCTCTCTTTCTCTCTCTCTCTCTCTCTCTCTCTCTCTCTCTCTCTCTCTCTCTCTCTCTCTCTCTCTCTCTCTCTCTCTCTCTCTCTCTCTCTCTCTTTCCCTCACTTCCCATCTCTCACCCTTTATCTCCTTATTCGCCCCCTTCCCTCCCGTCCTCCATCATCCTCTTTCTCTCATTCTCTCTCTCCCTCCCTCTCTCCATCCCTTCCTCCCTCCCCCTTTCTCTTTCTCTCTTTCTGCCTCTCCCTCCCTCTCTCCATCCCATTCTCTCCCTCCCTCTCCCATTCTCCTCCCACCCTCTTTCTCTCTCTCTCTCTCTCTTGTCTATCCATCCTTCCTTCTTTCTCTCCCTTCCCTCCCTCTTTCTCTCCTCCTCCTTTCCTCTTATCTCCATCCCTCCCTCCCTTCTTTCTCCTTCCCTCTTTCTCTCTCCCTCCCTCTTTCTCTCCCCCTCTCATCCTCTTATCTCACTCCTTCCCTCCCCTTTTTTTCTCCCCCTCTCCCTTCCTTCCTCCCTCTTTCTCTCCCTCCCTCCCTCTTTCTATACCGCTCTCCTGTCTCTCCCCCTCCCCCTCCCTAACCCACCCTCGCTCCCTCCCTCTCTCTGTCTCCCTCCCCTCCCCTCCCTCCCTCTTTTTCTCCCCTTCTCCTTTCCTTCCTCCCTCTTTCTCCCCCCTTCCCCTCCCTCCCTAACCCTCCCTCCCTCCCTCTTTCTATACCGCTCTCCCTCTGTCTCTCCCCCTCCCCCTCCCCCTCCACTCCCATTCTCCCTCCTCCCTCTTGCTCTTTCTCTCTCCCCTCCCTTCCTTCCTCCCTCTGTCTCTCCCCCCCCCTTCCTCCCTCCCTCTTGCTCTTTCTCTCCCCCTCTCCCTTCCTTCCTCCCTCTGTCTCTCCCCCTCCTTCCTCCCTCCCTCTTGGTCTTTCTCCGTAATCAATCAATAACTGCATCGTCGGCAGTGTTGGCGGAGGCGCGTCTTCGGGGGGAAAAAAAGATATATTTTTTTGCTTGCTTGCTTGCGTAGAAGCCTAGTTCATTTCTTCTTGCGTGATTATTGCTTGCTTGCGTGTATTTTTTTTCTTTTTTTTTTTTTTTTTTTTTTTTTTTTTTTTTTTTTTTTTTTTCACTTTTTGTTTACTTTATTGCGTTCTTGCTTACTTGTATATTTCTTTTGTTTTTCTTTTTCCTATAACATTATTTATTTGTTTTCTTAGGTATTACTTATTGCTTGCTTGTTTAAACACCAATTTCAAACTTGTTTACTTTTTTTTACTTATTTATTTGTTTCTGATCTTCTTGCTTACTCCGCACTTATTTGTTTAATCCATGTTGTTTATTCCTAATGTACTTCTTTACCTCTTCCTTCTTCATACCTGCTTACAGTTTTCTTGTTTGTTTATGTCCAGCTTGTTTACTTATGTGCTGCCTCATTATTTACATACCTGGTCACTCCTTGTTTTCTTGGTTAACCCCTACTGGTTTGTTTCCTCAGAACTTACTCATTTGCATATATTTTTTCCTATAAACTTGATGACTTTAACCTACCAAAAAAAATAGATATATTAATCAAAACAAATTCAGACACAACCGCCATTTTTCTCTCCCTTGTTCACCCTGACTTAACGAAATGAAAATAAACCCTTTCTTTACCTGTAAAAAACGATAAGCATGAACTTCAATCATCCGGTGAAACTAGCCTCAAATTTATTCTTGTTTTGAATCAAGTTAACGATCTATACAGTCGGACAAGCTGATGAATGGCCATCAAATATACCACTGTGGTCTTTATCTTCTCTTCGTGTAGTTAGCCCTTTCAAAGCAGAGTTGTTACCGTGGAATGAAGCGCTGGTTTAGTGTGAGTTGAAGGTTTACTAAAAACCCGTGACGTTTCGAGTGGAACTAAGCGCTAGTGTCTGGGGAGTTTTTCTTCTTCTTCTTCTTCTTCTTCTTCTTCTTCTTCTTCTTCTTCTTCTTCTTCTTCTTCTTCTTCTTCTTCGAAACAAAGTGGATCTTATGTCCCCCTTTTGTATTGTGACAGGGGTCCTTTTTTACTCTACATTGTTTTCCTCACATTATGTTATTTTACTCGTTTTACTCGCATTGTTTCATGTGTTGCTGCATCTGCATGGTATATTCTTGCCATCGATTTACGAGCGTGCATGAGTCACCTGACCGACCTGATCGTGTAAATGTCAGCGTCGCCGCTTCCCCCCTCAAGGGCGGCCGGTCTTCCTTGGAACCTTTGCCTCACAATGTACCTTTTGTCCAAGATGTCCAGCTGTCAGGTAGCTATGGTCAAGACTTTTCCGATAATGACGTACCCAGGCTGGCTGATAATATGTTAGGTTGATTGTAGGAAATGATATCGCAGAATTTGTAAAGGTCATTCGCTACCATACTCCTTTTACATTCAGATTCCGGTAGAGTTACTAAGTTAAGAACAATGTCATTTATAGAAAAGCAGTTTTGTATTCTGTATTCAGTGTTACTAAGCGTGTTCATGTCTTTATTGAGATTCGAGCCGAGCTTACGAAGGCAAGGAAACACAGAGAGCTGAATAAACAATAAACACTGTGCTCGGAATCACGACGGAATGGCAACCAGTTCACAAAAGAACCGTCGGAGCTATCGCGATTGCAGGAAGAATAATGATATTGCATAGTTCCGCCACCTGCCCTCGACTCCCGACGCGCCAATATTCTCCTGTCACCAACGACCACATTTTCACGCTGATAACTCCATGTTGCAAACTTTAGTGCAGGACAAGATATTAAATTTCAACTCTCTCGACTAACTTCGGGCCATAAACTAATGTTTGGACCTCGTAGGATTCGAGACAAAAGGCGGAAGTCCTGTTATATCTTTGGGATTCTGTCGTTGCTTTTCGGAGATGGAGATGGAGATAAGGTCTCGAGGTTCCGTCGACGCTGGAGAAAAATATCCTGTTTTTCGGGGAACGGAGTACGTGTTCTAAACTATTAACGGTGATTGCAGACTTGTTGTCCTTACCGCCTAACCCTCTTTATATAGCAAAACTAATAAGAAAGTTTAGAAGACGTGCTACCACCTAACCAACATTTAAGAAAAACGCAATAAAAGCCAGATAATACATATCTCTCTCTCTATATATTTCTCTCTCTCTATCTCTGTCTCTCTCACTCAGTCTCTCTTTCTCTCTCTCTCTCTCTCTCTCTCTCTCTCTCTCTCTCTCTCTCTCTCTCTCTCTCTCTCTCTCTCTCTCTCTCTCTCTTTCTCTCTCTCTCTCTCTCTCTCTCTCTCTCTGTCTCTCTCACAGTCTCTCTTTCTCTCTCTCTAACTTTCTCTCTTTCTCTCTCTCTTACTTAATAATCTAAATTTACTTACATAAAGAGATATCGAACTGATAAGACACAGTTCAAACCAAGACAAAGTGCAAATCAATGCCCTTCAACAGGTAACCAGTTCTCTGCAAATCAGCTGACACGTCCACCTAGTTAAGCAATCCAGATGACGTCACTCTGACATTGACTGCACCGGGAAACTTGATATTGATATGATAAATATGCTCTGACCTAAAACCCTAGTAGTACACACGAAAGTATTATTAACGTTTGTCGGGTTTCATATCGAGGGCGCTATAATCTGGGATTGTGTAAGCGTAGGCCTACCCATTTTATATAACTGAATAAACGTTTTCAAAGTAAATGTTTGTTTATATGTATGGATGGATGAAATACCTTTTTGTTTCGTACCGTCGTAGGACACTTTCAATAGGATAGTGAGCAACAGATAAAAGTAAATTGAATTGCAATAAAAAAAAATCAATAAATAAAAACGTTATACCCTTACTCTAAAATACAAGTGGAAGAACCGAAACCAAAGACTATATATATATATATATATATATATATATATATATATATATATATATATATATATATATATATATATATATATACATATATATATATATCAACCGTATCCTTTGCCTGAAACAGCTGAGCGCCTTCAGGTGTATCAGCTTCTGTTTCATATAGTCCCATTTGGCCTATTTATTGCACTAGGATATTTATGCATGTTTTTTTTTTTTGTTTTTTTTTTTTTTTTTTAGGCGTAACTGAACCTTCGTTAATTTGAATCACTGACCATCTTCTATTTAGTTATATTTATATTTATTTATTTAGTTATATATATATATATCTATTTAGTTCTATTTAGTGATGCATTGTCATTACTAATTATCTTATTTTATGCCAGCATTGCCGTTCTGTCTTTTTTTTTTATAATGATGTCGAGCCATTGACCAAGACATACGCACATTCTTCATTTTGTGTTCATTTTGCGACCTTAACAAATTTTATAAACTTATGTGATGACATATGGCTTTATTCTACCTGTTACATTTTTCATAAAGCATAACCATAATATCCTATTGCATGTGTGAAATAAATAATGGGCATATCATTACATTAAAGTAATATCATACAAGTCTATTACTTTCGAAGTGACGTTGATTAACATAAAACTGTTGTTTCTATAATGATTGACTACTTATATATATGTATATATGTATATATATATATATACATATTATATATACATATATGTATGTATATATATATATGTATATATGTATATATACACACACATGTGCGTGGTTGTGTGTGCGTGTGTGTGTGTGACTAGAGGGAAGTGCCGAGTTGAAAAAAAACACAATTTTGCAATAAAGTTACTTCTCTAACCTTGCTCCCCCCACTAAACTCGTAACTGCAACTTTGACCAGATCGCATTGGCTTGATGGCACCAGCTGTTGACACCCTCCCCCCCCCCCCCCCCCCCCCTTCGAAAGGCCCGCTCCCAGATGCGAAAAACAAAGCTCGTGTTAACTCGGCTAACAACATTCCCTCCGGCAAAGGCAAACCGAACGACCGGCCTGAGAGTTGTTTGCTCTTGCTAATGCTCGCGCTGCAACAAGACTCAAATGTCCTTTTATGCAACGACCGAGCCATTCTGAAAAGCTCTGGTCTCTAAGGTCGCTCTTGCTTGAAAAGTCTTAGAATTGCCATAATAGTAAAAAAAAGGAAAAGAAAATTATGCATAGTAATACAAAGGAGAATTGTCAATGAATATATGTGAGTGCGGCGTAATTGTGCAATTACATAACAAACTATGGAATTATCACTCTGTATATCGATTTACGGGAGATGAATTAGAGTAGCAAGCAAGAAATATTCGACACTGTCATATACAAACTATTAGATCATAGATTTTTTTATTTTTATTTTATTTTTTTATCATCGTTGACCTAAAAGGATGAATAATGGAAAATTAATTCGTTTCCGTTTCAGTCATAATTGGCGGATAGCGTGTATGCTTAGTCAAATAGCAGTTGTATCAACTCACCTGTTGATAATAATAATTCAGAGAAATGATCAAACAAGCATGAAATAATTCAGTGAGGTATTAAAAGCTTTTAACAATCCTTGTATGATATTTGGTGTCATTTTCGCTTTGAATTGGCTTGATCATTTGTAACTATCTTATCTATCTTTCTATAATCGACACAAGTCGCTAACATATATGATATATATCAGGAATACCTCCGGCTATAACAAGTCGCTAACATATATGATATATATTAGGAATACCTCCGGCTACATGACAAGATATAAACTCGCAAAACTTTTAGAAACTTTGATGTAGAAATGCAGTGCAACGCAATATCAAAGAAGACAATAACAACACGCAGCTGGCAATAACAACTCGCCACTAATACCAACAGAAATTTATCACTGACAACAACGCGTCGCTGACAACAATGACCTGCCACCGGTACGTAAATAGCTCCTTGGTGACAGCGGCAGCAATAATTCCTCACTCGCAACAACAAAAGAATTCCGTTAACGCCAGCGTTTCGCAACCAACACCAGCAACAAACCCACGACAGACAGTAAGTAACTCACGAGCAACTCACGAGCGAGCAACTCACGAGCAAGCAACTCACGACCAACTCACGAGCGAGCAACTCACCAGCAACTTACCAGCAACTCACCAGCAACTTAAAAGCAACTCACCAGCAACTCACCAGCAACTCACCAGCAACTTACCAGCAACTCACCAGCAACTTACCAGCAACTCACCAGCAACTTACCAGCAACTCACCAGCAACTTACTAGCAACTCACCAGCAACTTACCAGCAACTCACCAGCAACTTACCAGCAACTCACCAGCAACTTACCAGCAACTCACCAGCAACTTACTAGCAACTCACCAGCAACTCACCAGCAACTTACCAGCAACTCACCAGCAACTTACCAGCAACTCACCAGCAACTCACCAGCAACTTACCAGCAACTCACTAGCAACTTACCAGCAACTCACCAGCAACTTACCAGTAACTCACCAGCAACACCCACGCCTCACTCGCAACACCAACAACTCAACACAGGCGAGAACACTCACTAACATCTCACGAGAAACTCACGAGCAACTCACCAGCAACTCACCAACAACTCAACACAGGCGAGAACAACTCACGAGCAACTCACCAGCAACACCAACAACTCAACACAGGCGAGAACACTCACTAACAACTCACGAGCAACTCACCAGCAACTCACCAGCAACACCAACAACTCAACACAGGCGAGAACAACTCACTAAGCAACTCACCAGCAACTCACGAGCAACTCACCAGCAACTCACCAGCAACACCAACAACTCAACACAGGCGAGAACAACTCACGAGCAACTCACCAGCAACACCAACAACTCAACACAGGCGAGAACAACTCACTAACAACTCACCAGCAACTCACCAGCAACTCACCAGCAACTCACGAGCAACACCAACAACTCACCAACAACTCAACACAGGCGAGAACAACTCACTAACAACTCACCAGCAACTCACCAGCAACTCACCAGCAACTCACGAGCAACACCAACAACTCACCAACAACTCAACACAGGCGAGAACAACTCACTAACAACTCACCAGCAACTCACCAGTAACACCAACAACTCAACACAGGCGAGAACAACTCACTAACAACTCAACAACTCACCAGCAACTCACCAGCAACTCACGAGCAACACCAACAACTCAACACAGGCGAGAACAACTCACTAACAACTCACCAGCAACTCACCAGCAACACCAACAACTCAACACAGGCGAGAACAACTCACTAACAACTCACCAGCAACTCACTCACCAGCAACTCACGAGCAACACCAACAACTCAACACAGGCGAGAACAACTCACTAACAACTCACCAGCAACTCACCAGCAACTCACGAGCAACACCAACAACTCACCAACAACTCAACACAGGCGAGAACAACTCACGAGCAACTCACCAGCAACACCAACAACTCAACACAGGCGAGAACACTCACTAACAACTCACCAGCAACTCACGAGCAACTCACCAGCAACTCACCAGCAACACCAACAACTCAACACAGGCGAGAACAACTCACTAACAACTCACCAGCAACTCACCAGCAACTCACGAGCAACTCACCAGCAACTCACGAGCAACACCAACAACTCAACACAGGCGAAAACACACTCCCAACACTCCCAACTCATTTCCAACACTCCCAACTCACTCCCAACACCCACACCTCACTCCCAACACTCCCAACACCCACACCTCACTCCCAACACTCCCAACTCACTCTCAACACCAACAACTCACTCCCCAACAACTCACTCCCAACACCCACGCCTCACTCCCAACTCACTCTCAACACCCACACCTCACTCCCAACACTCCCAACACTCCCAACTCACTCCCAACACTCCCAAATCACTCCCAACCAACTCACTCCCAACACCAACAACTCACTCCCCAACAACTCACTCCCAACACTCACGCCTCACTCCCAACTCACTCCCAACACTCCCAACTCATTCCCAACACTCCCAACTCGCTCCCAACACTCCCAACACCAACAACTCACTCCCCAACAACTCACTCCCAACACTCACGCCTCACTCCCAACTCACTCCCAACACCAAAAACTCACTCCCAACTCACTCCCAACACCAACAACTCACTCCCCAACAACTCACTCCCAACACCCACGCCTCACTCCCAACTCACTCCCAACACTCCCAACTCACTCCCAACACCAAAAACTCACTCCACAACAACTCACTCCCAACACCCACACCTCACTCCCAACTCACTCCCAACACTCCCAACTCACTCTCAACACCAACAACTCACTCCCCAACAACTCACTCCCAACACCTACGCCTCACTCCCAACTCACTCCCAACACTACCAACTCACTCCCAACTCACTCCCAACACTTCCAACTCACTCCCAACACCAACAACTCACTCCCCAACTACTCACTCCCAACACCCACGCCTCACATCCAACTCACTCCCACCACTCCCAACTCACTCCCAACACTAACAACTCACTCCCAACACCCACACCTCACTCCCAACACTCCCAACTTACTCCCAACACCCACACCTCACTCCCAACTCACTCCCAACTCGCTCCCAACACTCCCAACCAACTCACTCCCAACACCCACTCCTCACTCCCAACTCATTCCAAACACCCACACCTCACTCCCAACACTCCCAACTCACTCCCAACTCACTCCCACCTCGCTCCCAACACTCCCAACTCACTCCCAACACTCCCAGCTTGCTCCCAACACTCCCAACTCACTCCCAACACCAACAACTCACTCCCCAACAACTCACTCCCAACACCCATGCCTCACTCTCAACTCACTCCCAACACCCACGCCTCACTCCAAACTCACTCCCAACACCCACGCCTCACTCCCAACTCACTCCCAACACTCCCAACTCACTCCCAACACCAACAACTCACTCCCCAACAACTCACTCCCAATACCCATGCCTCACTCTCAACTCACTCCCAACACCCACGCCTCACTCCCAACTCACTCCCAACACTCCCAACTCACTCCCAACACCAACAACTCACTCCCCAACAACTCACTCCCAACACCCATGCCTCACTCCCAACTCACTCCCAACACTCCCAACTCACTCCCAACACCAACAACTCACTCCCAACACCCACACCTCACTCCCAACTCACTCCCAACACCCACACCTCACTCCCAACTCACTCCCAACACTCCCAACTCACTCCTAACACCAACAACTCACTCCCAACACCCACGCCTCACTCCCAACTCACTCCCAACACCCACACCTCACTTCCAACACACCCAACTCACTCCCAACACCAACAACTCACTCCCAACACCCACGCCTCACTCCCAACTCACTCCCAACACCCACACCTCACTCCCAACTCACTCTCAACACTCCCAACACTCCCAACTCACTCCCAACACCCACGCCTCACCCCCAACACTCCCAACTCACTCCCAACACCAACAACTCACTCCCAACTCACTTCCAACTCTCTCCCAATTACTCCCAACTCACTCCCAACACCAACAACTCACTCCCAACACCAACAACCCACTCCCAACTCACTCCCAACACTCCCAACTCACTCCCAACACTCCCAACTCACTCCCAACACCAACAACTCACTCCCAACACCCATGCCTCACTCCCAACTCTCTCCCAATTACTCCCAACTCACTCCCAACACCAACAACTCACTCCCAACACCAACAACCCACTCCCAACTCACTCCCAACACTCCCAACACTCCCAACTCACTCCCAACACCAACAACTCACTCCCAACACCCACGCCTCACTCCCAACTCTCTCCCAATTACTCCCAACTCACTCCCAACACCAACAACTCACTCCCAACACCAACAACTCACTCCCAACACTCCCAACTCACTCCCAACACTCCCAACTCACTCCCAACACTCCCAACTCACTCCCAACACCAACAACTCACTCCCAACACCCACGCCTCACTCCCAACTCTCTCCCAATTACTCCCCAGCTCACTCCCAACACTCCCAACTCACTCCCAACACCAGCTTAACTCACTCCCAACACCAACAACCCACTCCCAACTCACTCCCAACACTCCCAACTCACTCCCAACACTCCCAACTCACTCCCAACACCAACAACTCACTCCCAACACCCACGCCTCACTCCCAACTCTCTCCCAAT
>BOPN01001357.1:277643-285143 GCA_017312705.2 Penaeus japonicus
TGATGATGATATCAGTACAAAAAGAGCAAATGTAACTCACCCAATGAGTGCTACCCGAGGAGCCACATAGTGAACTGCATGACCGAGACCCAGAGGGAAAGCTCCTCTGCTACCGGGGATAACCGCACTCACACTAGGTGGCAGCTGACGGACATCCACGCCCTGACTTGGTATGAGGACATCCAGCATGTTCATCCACTTTTCATGTACTGCTTGAACTGTCTGGTCTGTTCTTGAGTTGTCCCACTGGTTATGGATATGGAAAAGAATTTTGTAAGATTTTGTATAAATATTATGAATACAGGTACATGAAATAAAGTGCTAAGAAGTCATTCTAAAGCTGGGAAAAAAAAAACACAGTGCACTGTCTGCTGCACCAATATTAATTTCATGTTTGCCTGCACAAGCTAAAACAAAATTAAATGAAAGAACACTGTTACCCCTTGTCTTTGATTCGGGACAAGACAACACATTTTTTCAACAAAAGCATGATAAAAAAGGTTTGGCCCGAATTTGGAAGGCTGTAGCTTGAAAGTCAAACACGGTCAGAGCCATAAGGCCTCCCACCTATGTAGCACACAGATCATAGAGCAGCCTCTGCTGTCAAGATAAGAACAAATACCACCTACCATTCTGAGCCACCCTCACCATAGCATGTATCCATAACATACAGCATCATTGCAAGGTAAGCAGTGCATATGCTATCCACCATAGTTTTATCAATGTTCAGTGTTTGCACAATAGTTCATATTCATTAAGTTCTTATTCATAAGATCATATTTCAACAATCAGTAAATATAAAAAAAGAATAATAGACATCAACAGATGGGATATCAAAACACCTTTCTTACTCTATTATCATTGACTGCTATACCAATGAGGAGGTTAGATCCATAAAATAGTGTTGATGAAGCAACAAAAAGAAAATGAATTCATATTCCACATATTTTTCTAAACCTGATTTCATATAATGTAAAACTAATCTTTACCTGAAAGCCTTGATGCCGACTACTTTGACGTGGGATCAGCAATCAACTATCTTCTTGCCAACAGGTTTCGTAATATTAGGGTCAGGGTTTTTGCAGTGAGCATAAAAGTCCTGATGGAAAATAGTTACTCAAACATTATCTGGCATTATGCCATATGGTTGATGATGAGGTCAGTTTGTTACATGACCTCAGATAGTGAGCATGACAGAAAAACAAGATATCTGGACCTGGACTGATTGCTATCAGGTGTCAGGAATATACAGAGGCTCTCAGTGCCAAGTACCCATGTTCCACTCACAATCAACATTAACCCGTTAACAGCAGATAATGTGATGTCACATCATACGGTAGCAGAAATTGCCGCCAGGGTCACAATATCACGTCATGGCATTTAGTATGGCCGGCACACTGGGTGATAGTATGTACAGGGGGTGCTGTAGCCAGAGTGGGCAAATAGCCTGAGGCATTAGGCCTCCACGCTTGAAATACCTCAGCATTAAGATCGGTCTTCTTTTTTTTGTCTCTCTTTATAATTTCTGATAATTTCTGTATGGCAAAACAGGATTATCTTTTTTAATTTAGCCTTATTGCAAAAGGATCATATATTTCATAGCTACTTAAACTGACTGTATGACAGCTAATATGTAAAGAACTTCTTTTGCCTCATATCTGTTGAATGTTTATAAGAGAGCTCTTCCATACTTACTATTGCTCTGTTGAGGGCATCTGTAAATTCTTCTTCTGGAAGCTCTAGCAAAGTCTTGGCATTGTCTTTTGTCGTTGACCAAACCAGTGAACTCCGATCATCTGTAAGCTTGTAATGAAGATTGGATATAAGACACAAAATATAAAACAATGAAATACGACAGACATGAAACAATACCCTAGAGAAACATCTCATTTAATGACAATGACAAAATCACTAATAACAGTATAAAAGACTCACTGGTAATAAGGCAATGGGCCCAGTGGGCAGGAATCTCTGCCATGCTACAGTGTTGTCCGAGGGCTGAAATGTATATATAAAGGCAAAGATTAGATATGGGTGTAAAATAAAATGTATACTCAAAAATGACACTACCTGCTATGAGAGCTCATGTATGTATGCATGTTTACATAGATATCTGTGTGCATTTACTAAGGTATACACTGGTAATTATATATGTATAAATGTACGATACTTATTCATACTTGTATGAAAGCATGGATTCCCGTACTTAACATCAGTAATACTACAAAATCTTAGGTGACCTATCCAGTAAATACTACTTAGTCCTACAGTAACCTTCTAATATATCATATAGCTGTGAATTTAGAATGGAGATTGAAAGGATGTCATGAAAGAATTCTAGGAAAAATAAAGAGTCCACAGGAGTAAGAACTGCCATACGGAACTTCATGATTACCTCAGACAACTGAAGTGTGGCCACAATTCCCATCTGGTCGTATTCCCAGCCCAAATACTGGCTGCCCATCGTCTGTCGTACCAGCGACTTCGCTCCATCTGCACCAATCTCATGATGAAAATGTTGTCAGTTAGGTAGTGCTTGATTAAACAGGAATGTTAAATGTACATGAATAATCTATTTTCCTAGAAATAAGTGGTCATTTAGAATTTCCATTGCTACAAAGACGTACATAAAATTATTATCTTTTAGTACCTCTATTACCTTTTTCCATTGTATAATAACAGTTGAGACACAAATGTATGATTTCTAAATAATTTAATCAACCAAAGTCTCTATCAATAAAATATGAATTCAAAGAAAACCATCCGTCTGGATAAGCAGGCTGTTTGGAGCAGAGAGAACACAAACCATAACCAGATTATAGAATTGCAAGACTGTAAAAGTACTTCCAAAGGAGCCACGAAATTAATAAACATATCTTTTTTCTATAAAGAGTCATGAAATAAGCAAATAAGTCTTATCATCTTAGAGACTTACCAAGAGATCTGTAGATAAAGTTTTGCCGTTGGCAAGAGAAATTGTGACTCGGGAGGAGGAATCCTGAGGCAGGTCATAGCCATCTACTTTACTGTTAAATTGGACCTGCAAGATATTTTGTGAGGTTAATTCTTTTGTCTTCCTGTAAATATTACACCTGTAATAAAATATTTTCTTTAATTGACATACATATCAACAAGGAGAATTTCTATATAATTCACATATCAATTTATAATCTAAGAGGGGATACTGCAATGTCAAGTTAAACCATTAGGTTTGGTGTCCAATACTTTAAACTGCACTTCAAAATTATGAAATCAACTATAGGACTATTTGACAAGTAGTTGACTCGCCTTACAATGCTGTCTATCATTAACCCACCTCAACATGGTCTGGCATTTGATTCTTAATTGCTTGAAGAATCACATCATTTTCCACAATGTGAGCTACGACGTCGTCTTGATATTGCTCATCAAATGTGATCATGGCCTCAGAACAGGACTCCCACACCTGTAAATATTATTAGCTAATGTAACATCCTCATCTAATTTACATAGAAGAAAAACAGAATGACACACTGCTGAAATAAAATAACCTATACTCTCTAAAGGCAAACAAAACACATCGGATGAAGAACTAGGATCTTTATGTGGGAAAGGTTGAATTCGTTATCTACAGAAATGTTTGACGAATCAAATATCAAATAAGGAATAAATTGAAGTAAATAGTTTTCTGCCTATTCATAACATTTGAATAGGGATCTGCATAAAATGTGACTTGTGACAGTGATGGAGAAAGATGGAAAAATTACTGCAGATAAGTGCTGAAATATCCTTCTGTATATAATATAATACAATGATAAAATGAAAGAAGAAAAAAAACGTAATTACAAACTAGAAAAATGCAACATTTCAAAACCAAAAACTTTTATCAAATATTCTTCATTGCTTCTTATTCATCTCACATTCATCTATTCTTAACAAAAATACCCATTTCAAAATACAACAAAATACAAAATCCCTCCTATACCTCCTATACTCCCTCTTATACCTCCTATACTCCTTCCTATACCTGCATCCTCCTGACCGGCTGTGCTCTCATCCTCATGATGTGTTCCCATATTCCGTGCTTCTCGAACAACCGCTGTGTATGGCCACTGAGCGCGCACACACGGTTTGTGTACTCTTTTGGAAGGCTCCAGGGTTTCTTGGGCCCTCCTTCTAAGAGCAGGATGCGACGGTCACTCAGCCTCTTGCTGCGCCCTGGAGGATATTAAGAGTCTGGGTTTGTTATACGGCATAATCCATCTTACTTTTAGATTACCTTATCTGTCATAGCATAGTCACCCATACATGTGGATCTTTCAATGCAAATGAACTAGTTGGCAATTTGAAATTCTTATCAAATTTTCCTTTTCAAATGAATTAGCTACATATAGTTTTACAAGATATGGCTCATTTGAAATGGGCCATATCTCAAGATGTTCAGCCTAGACTGAGCATCTTAAGATGTGTGTGTTTTCTGTTATTTTCTAGACTTATAGATGAAATATGAGACTAAACATGATATATTACCAGTGATTCAAATTATTATATGGTATAACAGGTCATCATAACTGATTGAATAAATAAACTATAATTTCAACAAAAGGAGAAATGCAATATGAAAGTGTTCTGACCTGCGAAAATGCCTGTCGTGGAAGGATTAAGATTCCTCAATGGCAGTGCAGTGATGAATTGTTAACAAGAGAATACTACTATGCTCATCAAAATATTTAATATCCTAGTGAATTACCTATAATTTTAATATGATGAATTAAGATTATAAACACAATTTTCACTTCAACAATCTATATAAGTGAAAAATGGTACAGGAAATTTGCCAAGGTATCATACTTACAGTTTACTGATGGATTCCACCACAAAAAAATGTACTGTACATGACTAGATTGGCTGACATCTGTCTAAGGTATTCTCATTAAGAGTTTTGTCAAGTAACCTATTCATAAATAGTTTTGCAAACTTATAATCAAAGCAGATTTGTTAAATCTTTAATTTAGATTCAATTTTCACTTGGTTACATTGAATACCCTGAAAAGTATAAGCTAGCTGTCAAAGCTATTTTCAAAGCACAATCTGCATGATTTTTTTCTTTTTTCATTACTGATAAATATCTGCCTAGCTCAGCTAAAATGAAAACAAAGTAAATAAGGTATAATAGTACATACCAATAACACTTTGACTAAATCCTTTTGAAAGGTCTTACAGTTTCATCTTTAACCCGTTAACGACGGGTGACATGATAACACGTCTAGTGGTTTTTGGGCTACACGACGGGGACGCGTTACTTTGTCTAGCCCGGGGCGCGGGAGGAGCCAGCGCGCAGCGCTGGCTCGCGGTTAGTGCGGCCGAGAATCCCGACGCGTTAGGCTTATGCGCTCAAGAGTCCCGGAATTTTGGTCTATTTAAGCCGGATTGGCCCCGTCGGGAACGGGTTAAAAATACACACATTGTTCCATAATTCAAACCTATAACTTAATGTTAACTAGCTGAATATCTAGCACCTACATCAAACTATCAGTCTGTTAGGTACATCACTGACTTTATTTTCTGCCAGTGGTAGGTTTTTTGTATTATGCTGTAGCATAATACGTTTATGGCATGCATATTTATCGATTGGTACAGAAATGTAGGAAACTTGGAATAGTTCTCTTATTGTCTCTATTTCTGAGACTTGCCTGGGCTCTATCTTGCCTGAACATAATGAAGTGAATGTCTGTAGATTAGCAGCCAATCAAGCCAGTATAAAAAGTGTGTTATTGCACATTGGTCATATATTCCACCTAAAAATGTACACCCCAACATACCAAGAATTTTGCCGTTGAGTACCAGAACTCTGATTGAAAAGTGCTAAACTCTGCAAACTAGAGAAAAGAGAAAGGGAAAAGTGGTGGCAACTTATAAAATATTTGAGTCATTCAACAATTTTATAAAAGATTACCATTAGTATGCTATAAGATCATCCCAGTGGCAGCTTGAGAAACTAGACAAAAAAAATATATATATAACTGAAATTTATTTTAGTGTAATACAATCAAGTTATATATTATGAACATTAATCTGAAAATAATGTAGTTTTGGATAAATCACTTTGACCAAAACAACTACAGTCTTCCTCAACCAATCAGCCACAGGTATTTTTGTACTGCATTTTACCTTTTGTTGAAATTATTTGCAATTCATTCCTTCATTCATAATGCCCTGTCATACCAATTGCCAAAATTAGTATCACTTTGCTAATATATCATGTATAGACTAATATAACATACTATAAGTCTGAAAAATAATAGATGGGCCACTTCTTAGGATACCCAGCCCAGGCTGAACATCTGAAGATGTGACCCATCTCAGAAGGGCTAAAACCAATTAGTTCAATAACTTAGTGTGAATACAACTGCTAACTAATTAAATGATTTATCATTAGTATAAACATGTTGGTTATACAAAAAGAAAAGAGTGTACAATACATATAAAGGATACAATCGTGTATTGAATTTGAACTTTTAATCTCTCTATAACACCATGAACTCATTGTCTTAAGAGGTAAATGTTTAGAAAACTTGATCAGTAAATTTAATAATAGAAAGTTTTCTTGTACTTAAAATAGCTATGTTCCATCAAAGTCCACTTGAAATTTATTGTGATCTATGCAGAACGGCTTATCATTATGAAATACAACATGACAGATAAACCCAGTGTGGAAAGTATGGTAGCTGCACATATGAGACTTTTCTTCAATTGTTCATTGTGCACCTAAATTATCAATATTAGATTAGTTGAAAAGGGCAACACTGCATACCTCACACTTCTATTTAATGGTACAAACTCAAAAGGTTGGCAAAAAGTGTCCTACTTTTCATAGTGGGGCATAAGCTCGCAAACCTTCACCAAAAATACGCTGATGTCATAGAGCTAGACAATGAGTTTAAAAAAAAAAAACTGTCTTCCAAAATATACATGACAGAGGTTTGTTACCCCTTTCTCAAATGCCGACAGGCACAGAGGCCACGGGCAATAGATCAGTGTACCGGTTATATTCTAAGGAAATATCCCATTCTTCATCAGCTATTACAATGCCCAAGCCCATTTATTATAATGCCCAAGCCCGTTAATTATAACGCCCACCCACTTACCGAGAACACAGGCGGCAGCGAAGCCCACCATCCCGCCGCCAGACACGACCACATCGTAATGGTCGTCCGGAGCCGCAAAGGACTCGGTTTCCTGACGCTTTACAGACGATGACGACAACAGACGAAGTGAAATAAAGGGCAACTTTGGTCTTGGAAACACAGCCGCCGATTTCCTCAGCAGGTGTCTCATTCTGAAACTGGAAATGCTATTTACTAGATGAGGGGACACCTTTCCGGGACTCAGATCTGAAGTTACGTGATCGCTTCGTAGATACGACTCGCTTAGAGAAGATTTTTTTCATCAGATGTTATTTTATATTAACTTAAGGTAAATCATAAAGAATTTTAACGTGTAGTCTAGTTAAAAATTGAT
>BOPN01001357.1:300143-302643 GCA_017312705.2 Penaeus japonicus
TGCATAGATCTGGAAGGATTGACAGAATGTCCCAGTCACTGCAGACTTTACAAAAGTATGGAAAGAACAACACGCCATTCTAGCCATTCTAGTCAGTCATTCCCGCTCCATTCCCAGAGCTCGGTTCCCAGGCAGGTCGCGAGAGAGAGAGAGAGAGAGAGAGAGAGAGAGAGAGAGAGAGAGAGAGAGAGAGAGAGAGAGAGAGAGAGAGAGAGAGAGAGAGAGAGAGAGAGAATATTAGATTACTGCGAACCCTTCCTCCTGTGACCCCTGCGGCGTGAAGTTTCATGACTCGCTGCTGCCCCCTGTTCCGTCTCTCTGTTGCAGTACCTGGTGGTGGAATGTTGAATGTTGCTTCCTCGCATATGCATCGCAGATCGAGGCGGATGAAGGGTTCCCCCAAAATGCTAAGGCTTATTATTTTCTTTGTTGCTGAATATTCCGGGATTATGTTTGGCTTATTGTTTACGTTTCGCCGGAGTAATATTCTTCGGAACAGATGGCTTGTTTTCTCACTCAATCAGAACGGGTGATACCGTTGCCGTGATCAGTTTTTAGCCGATAAATCTAGGGTGCGAGGACAGCTCATGACCATTCGCCCAGCCTCAGCATGTGCCGTGAGTCATGCACGATTTTTCTGGTTTGCTATAGTGTGATATACTATGTAAAGAATGTAATAGACTAATGATTATTGCATAGACTCCTTATTTCCTTATTGTACGTACAAAGGAGTCAGATGACCTCGCAGCAGTGATTCAAAGTGCCATAGTACTCAAAGCAGGTGTGCTGCCAAAGAAGCACTCAACACTCAACACTACGTAGTCCGGGTCATCTTCCCCACATCATGGTCATAGTAGAGCTTGCATCACCTATTGTGATCTCGTCTCTATCTGTTCTCTTCTGCTGGTGTATTAAGCTGCTCTGGAGATGGCGCTCTGGTGGCATTCTGGGGGAACGGACCCTGGCACTGGCACTATTACCCTCCCGACGGCAGCAGTTATTATCATTCCAGGGAAAAGGATCTTAGTAACAAGAAGTGGCTGCTGAGGAGGAGCGTTTGCATTCGTTAGATAGGATTTGATTGAGGAAAATCTCAGAGGATAGAATCTAGAGAGCACGATGTTCCTCAATTTATTTACGATTTTGGATACATAGATTGTGTGTGTGTGTGTGTGTGTGTGTGTGTGTGTGTGTGTGTGTGTGTGTGTGTGTGTGTGTGTGTGTGTGTGTGTTTGTGCTATTTCTGTGCCATTGCTCCTCCGAAATCCTGCTGATCTTCCACTTTGACAGAAAATTCAGTACGTTTTCATTCACATGTCTTACTTTATATCAGCTTTATTTATTAGTTGTATCAGTTATGCTTAGTATTGTAGTTCTGTCATTTATATTTGTTAACTATATTTATTTATATATTAATTATATTTCTTTATTATTTATTATATTTATTTATTTATATATTTATTCATTTATTTATTTATTTATGTATTTATATATTTATATATTTATTTATATATTTATCATATTTATATATTTATTTATATTTATATTTATATTTATTTACATTTATTATATTTATTATTAACTATATGTATTTATTTATTTATTATATTTATTTATTATTTATTATATTTATTATTTATTGGTACTGGTCGGTACGCAGAACACTGATTCCCCACGTCGGCCCCTTGCGCTGTCTGGGCCGCGCCTTCGAGTCCACCGTCGCGGCGCCCAGAAGGAGCCCGCCCGTGGAGGATCTGAGCCTATTTTTGTTTATTCCTTCTATTGTCTTTCGGTTACATGCTTGCAATCCGTCTATTATGAACAGTTCCATTGACACAGCTTCAGTGTGCATGACGGAAATGCTTTGATAAGGACAGGTGGGTGGAGTCCATTGTGTTTACGGTTAAGATTTCGAATCCAGTTTAGCGTTATCATCGGTTTAGCTGTTTTTCCCCTTTTTTATATCGTTCCATTTGTCTGTTTTTTTCTTATTGTCTCCTTCTTGGAGTCTCGGGTTTCCTACCTTTCCTATTCTCCCTTCGGCGCCTTCCTCGGTCGTCGTCCGTTTTCGCTCGTTTGGTCGTTTGCTTGTCGTTCTGTCGGATTTTTTTACCTGGCTGTCTGCTTCGTCCCTTCTTGCTTCTCGCCCCTTCTTCTTGTCCTCTTTTCCTCTTCCGCCACTTCCTCTACTTTTACCATCACCTCTTCCTACTCCTCCATCCTCCTCCTCCTCCCCCAGCTCCTCCTCCTCCAGCCCCTCCAGCTCCTCCTCCTCCTCCTGCTCCTCCTCTTCCTCCTCCTCCTTCTCCCCCCAGCTCTTCCTCCTCCTTCTCCTCCTCCTCTTCCTCCTCCTCTTCCTCCTCCTCCCTTTCTCGTCCCTCTTCTTTTAACTCTTGACCCAAATTGCTTCCCTGCCTCACCCTTGCTCGAGGCTGCCTGTCATAGAGGGAGGCCGGATTTTTATAGATAGAGTGATATTATATATATATATATATATATA
>BOPN01001358.1:15000-17500 GCA_017312705.2 Penaeus japonicus
ACCTTTCTCCTCCTACTCCTCCTCCTTCTTCGTTAAGCCTCTCCTTCGTTGCGCCTCTCATCCTTCTCCTTCTTCGTTAAGCCTCTCATTCGTTACGCCTCTCCTTCTCCTCCTCCTTCTTCTTACTTCTCCTTCGTTACGCCTCTTCTTCTCCTCCTTCTTCTTACTTCTCCTTCGTTACGCATCTTCTTCTCCTCCTTCTTCTTACTTCTCCTTCGTTACGCCTCTTCTTCTCCTCCTTCTTCCTTCGTTACGCTTCTCCCCCTCCTCCTTCTTCGTGCTTCTCCTCCTCCTCCTCCCTCCTCATTCTCCTTTGTACCCTCCCCCCTCCTCTTCACTCTCCTTCGCCCCCCCCCCCACTCCTCCTCCTCTTCTTCCTCCGTACCCCTCCCTCTTCCTCCCTCCATCTTTATCTGCTTTCTCATTGCCTCTTTTTTATTGTCATTTTTCTAAGGGGGTTACCCCTTCTTACCCCTTTCTTACTTCTCATCTCCTTCCCCCTCCTCCCCTTCACTTTTCCTTTCTTTGCTCTCTCCCTTTCAATCCTCTTCCCCTTCTATTCCTTCGCCCTCTTCTTACCATCCCTCAGTCTCTCCTCTCTCTTCTTCCTTTCCCTCTTTCATATCTGTTAGCCTTCCCTCCCCTCCCCCTCTCCCTCCTTCTCGTTCCTTCCCACATTTCCCTTCTCTTTCACCCCCTCCTTCTCATCCTTCACTTCTCCTCCTTATCCTTCCCTTCCCACTCCCTCAGCACCCCACTCCTCCCACCCCCTTCACCCTCCCAACACCCCTCCCTACTCCCACCCCCTTCACCCTCCCAGCATCCCCCACTCCCACTCCCTCACCCTTCCAGCACCCCCACACTCCTTCACCCTCACCCTCCCAGCACCCCTCCATCCCCACTCCCACCCCCTCACCATCCCATCCCCTTCACTCTCCCAGCACCTTCCCCCTACCTCCCCCCACCCCACCCACTCCCACTCCCTTCACCTTCCCTCTACCTCCCCACCCCCTCACCCTCCCCACTCCCTCCCACCCACCCCCATCCCCACCCCCTCCATACAAACAAAAACCTACCCCTTTCCTTCAAGACAGTCTCATGCCCCCCCCCCACCCCCCCGGCGCCAATGCCATGGGCAGGTGACTCCTTATTATAAAGACGAAGATGACTCGAATAACAATTTTTTATTTCATTTTTTTGAGTGGTTCATCCCGGTTATAGGATTGTATGGTTGTGAATTTATGGTAGGCATGGTCTATCGTGAGGTTTGATAGGAATGAATTTGTAGTTCCGTTTTTTATTATTATTATTATTATTATTATTATTATTTTTTTTTTTTTTTTTTTTAGATGTGGGGTTATGTGGAGTAAATTAATAAGATTTAAAAAAAGTGAAATAGGGAAAAAAACACAATTGATCAAAACATAAACAGAAAAAAATAGAGTAACAAATAAAAAAGAAATTAAAAAAAATAGAGTAACAAATAAAAATGAATAAAAAATGAATACCAAAAAAAAAAAAAAATAATAAAAAAAAAAATACTAGAAATGTAAAATGTCTTCCTTTGACGCCGAAGAAAAATACCTTCACATCTTCATTCTTCTGGTATTGGTATTGTTACTGGTATTGTGTGTGGTGTCGCCTCAGGGTCAAGGGCAGGGAAGGGGTGGGTGTTAGACAGGTCCTTCTTGCCTCTTTCTCTCTCTCTCTCTCGCTCTCGCTCGCTCGTTCTTTCTCTTTCTTTCTCTCTTGCTCTCGCTCTCTCTCTCTCTCTATCTATCTATGTATCTCTCTCTCTCTCTCTCTCTCTCTCTCTCTCTCTCTCTCTCTCTCTCTCTCTCTCTCTCTCTCTCTCTCTCTCTCTCTCTCTCTCTCTCTCTCTCTCTCTCTCTCTCTCTCTCTCTCTCTCTCTCTCTCTCTCTCTCTCTCTCTCTCTCTCTCGCCTTCTTTCTCTCTCTCTCTCTCTCTCTCTCTCTCTCTCTCTCTCTATCTACACACACACACACACACACACACACACATATATATATATATATATATATATATATATATATATATATATATATATATATATATATATAGATATATATATATACACACACAAACACACACACACACATAAACACACACATACACACACACACACACACACACACACACACACACACACACACACACACACACACACGTATACATACACACCCAGGTGTGTGTATTTTTTACTCTGAAAACAAAGAAAACAAGAGAATAAAACAGACAAAGACACATCATAGACCAAAAGACAATACAACAAAACAAAGTAAAGATACACACCAAAAGAAAGAAAGAAAGAAAGAAAGAAAGAAACTGGCAAAATTGATGAAAAAGATAATGAAAAACTGAAAAGTATTGACCTGTTTGACCCAAGTTGACCTCCTCTCCCTCTAATCCGACAACCGTGACCTCGATGGTGTCGGTGTGGCCACGCCCAGCCGCCCATCCTTCCGATCTCGCCACGCCC
>BOPN01001358.1:27500-32500 GCA_017312705.2 Penaeus japonicus
TTCCCGCACCCTCCCCCCTCTCCCCTCTCCACCTTCCACCCTCCACCCTCTCCCTTACCCACCCTCCACCCTTTCCTCCACCCACCCTCACACTCTCTCCCCCACCCTGCACCCTTCCCCCACCCAACCTCTCTCCCACCCTCCACCCACTCACCACCCTCCACCCTCCACCCTTCCCCTTCCACCTTCCACCTCCTCCACCCTTCCACACCCTCTCCCGAACCCTCTCCACCGTCCACCCTTCCCCCACCCTCCACCCACTCACCACCCTTCCCCCTCCACCCACTCCTCCACCCACACCCTCCACCCTCTCCCTTCCCCCTCCACCGTCCACCCTTCCCCTTCCACCTTCCACCTTCCTCCACCCTCTCCTTCACCCTCTCCCCTAACAACCCTCCCATACCCACCCTCTACCCTTCCCCCACCCTCTCCCCTAACTACCCTCCACCCTCCATCCTCTCCTCCACCCACACCCTCCACCCTTTCCCTTCCACCTTCCACCTCCTCCACCCTTCCCCCTCTCCTCCACCCTCCACCCTTCCCCCTCCACCCACTCCTCCACCCACTCCTCCACCCACACCCTCCCCGCTGTGGAAGATAATCAAGCATTTCTTCGGCTCAGAGATTACCCGAAGACGCCCTGGGGTTCTTAAGGCCTTATTTCCATGGAAGTGAGAAGGTATAAAGACCCTTATTGACACCCGATACTTTTTTTTTCTTTTGTTTAGGAGGGGGAAGGGGGTGGGGTATGGGAGGGAGTAAGGGGAAGGTGGAGGGGGTAAGGGGGGAAGGGGGAGGGGTGGGGGTTAGGGTGGGGGAGAAGGTGGAGGGGGTGAGGGTGGGGGTGGGGGGGAGAAGGTGGAGGGGGTAAGGGGATGGGGGACGGTGGAGGGGGTGGTGGTGGGGGAGAAGGTGGAGGGGGTAAGGGGGGAAGGGGGAGGGGTGGGGGTTAGGGGGATGGTGGAGGGGGTAAGGGGGACGGTGAAGAGAAATAAAGAAGAATAAAGGGAAAGAGAAGAAAGAAGAGAGAGAGAGAGAGAGAGAGAGAGAGAGAGAGAGAGGCAGAGACAGAGACAGAGAATGAGAGAGAGAGAGAGAGAGAGAGAGAGAGAGAAGAGAGAGAGAGAGATAGAGAGAGAGAGAAAATAGAGAAAGAGAGAGAGAGAGAGTGAGAGGAAAAAATGCACAGAAAACAGATGAAAAAAAAAAGTTAAAAAAATAATAATAATAAATAAAAAAGAAAGAATATCAAACACAAATAATCATATTCTAAAAAAATCGACTTAAGAAACGCAGCCATAAAATGAAAGGGAAAAATAATAATATAAAAAAAAAAAAAAAAAAAAATACGCTCTGCGAAACCCCCTTTTAAATTTGTATCTCTAATTTCCCTAATTAATTTCCCCAATTAATTGGTAATCAAGGACTAGATAGATAAATAGATCAATAAATTTAGATAAGTGAATTATAATGATAAATGAATAACTACAGAAATGATGATAAGAATCAAGATAATCATAATAATAGTGATGATGTAGTAATGACAGTAGTGATGATAAGATTAATGATAATGGTGAAAATGATAATAATTAAAAGAACATAAATCAACAACAGTGATAGTGAAATGACGACAAACAATTAACAAAACAAAAATAACCAAAAATAAACAAAAGAAAATAAAAATAATAAGAAAAAACAAGAATAAAGAAACAAAGCAAAAAGATAATTTCACTTTCACCTTATTATTATTATTTTTTTCCTTGAAGAAATCACAAGAAAGCGAAACCGATTTTTATAGAAAAGAAATAAAAGAAAAGAAAAGAAATAAAGAAAAAAAACGGAAAAAATGCACTGCGCTTTTGATTCCCGTTTCAAACCCAGACAAAAATAAGCCTTCGAGTGGCGCAGCTTAAAGGTCAAAATCGTTTGTCGTAAGGAATATGAGTGAAAATGCGTGTCAAATTATCAAAAGATTTGTGGCTTTTACTTTGACAATAGATTTGTCATGGAAATTCTCAAAGAAATATTCAAGGTTGTCAAAATAGCGTGAAAGAATATTAGAAAGATTAAATGTTATTATCAGAGTTGGATGAAAATATGGAGTGAAATTGTATACAGATATGGATAATATTGGATAATATTCATAATAATAATATTAATCATTGATTATTTAGTGATCATTATAATTTTCATATCATTATTATTATTAAACGATTCTAAAATCCTTTCATTTCAACTTCCAGAACAAACCATTCTTCAAAAAAAAAAGTCAAAACCCAAAATTTTCCAAAGAATTTGTTTACTCTTATATATAGCTCTATTCACATATTCTTTTATTCACCTATTTTACTCATCCATTCACCTATCTATCTATTTATTCATTTATTCATCTTTATCTTATTCACAGGCTAGACTACGGAAACCTATTATCTGTTACTCCGGAGTTAATCTTCCGAACTAATATTAGGGTCAAGTGGAAGGTGAGGGTGAGGGGGGAGTAGAGGGGAGTAGAGGGGAGGGGAGGTGGGGAGAGGGAGGAGTAGAGGGGAGGTGGGGAGGGCATGGAGGAAAGGGGAGGGGGGAAGAGGGGGAGATGGAGGGTAGATGGAGGGGAGGGGGGGAAGAGGGGGAGTATAGGGGAGGTAAGGAGATGGAGGGGAGGTGGGGAGATGGAGGGGAGGGGGGGGGGGGGGGGGGGGGGGGGGAGGGGGGGAGGGGAGGGGGGGGGGGGGGGGAGAGGGGGAGTAGAGGGGAGATGGGGAGATGGAGGGGAGGTGGGGAGAGTAGAGGGCAGGTGGGAAGATGGAGGGGTAGGGGGGAGGACATGGGGGTGAGGGGGCTGCTGGGGAGAAGGGATGGAGGGGAGGTAGGGTAGAGGGGAACTGGGGAGATAGAGGGGAGGTGGGGAGTAGAGGGGAGGTGGGGAGATGGGGAGATGGAGGGGAGATGGGGAGATAGAGGGGAGGTGGGTAGATGGAGGGGAGGTGGGGAGATGGAGGGGTAGGGGGGAGGGCATGGGGGAGTGGGGATAAGGGGGCTGTTGGGGAGGTGGGGAGATGGAGGGGAGGAGGAGGGGTAGGGGGGAGATGGAGGGGAGGAGGAGGGGTAGGGGGGAGATGGAGGGGAGGTGGGGAGATAGAGGGGTAGGGGGAGGGCATGGGGGAGGGGAGATAAGGGGGCTGTAGGGGGGGAGGTAAAGAGGAAGGGGGAGAGGGACGGGTAGGGGGTGGAGGTGACGGTAGGGGAAGGGGAAATGGAGGGGTAGGGGAGGGGGACGAAGGAGGAGTGCGAGGGGGAGGCCGCAGGGGAGGGAGAGAAGAGAGATAAGCTTGTGGGGGTGTAAGGGAGAGGGGATAAAAGGAGGGGCTATAGGGGTGGGGCAGAGGAGATGGTAGGGAGATGAGTGAGAAGGGAGTTGGGGGGAGGGGGGCGGCGTAGAGACTAGATCTTCTTTCTAAGGGGGGGTGGGGAGGGGGGGGGTAGGTAAGGGCGAAGGGCAGAGGTTGCTAGGGATCCAGGAGGGCATAGGAGGAGAAGGAGGAAGAGGAGGAGGAGGAGGAGGAGGAGGAGGAAGATAAGGAGGAGGAGAAGGAGGAAGAAGAAAAGGAGAAGGAGGAAGACGAGGAAGATGAGGAGAAGGAGGAGGAGGAGAAGGGGGGGAGAGAGGAGGAAAAGGAGGAGGAGAAGGAGGAGGAGGAAAAGGAGGAGAAGGAGGAGGAGGAAAAGAAGGAGAAGAAGGAGGAGAAGGAGAAGGAGAAGGAGGAGGAAAAGGAAAAGGAGAAGAAGGAGGAGGAGGAAAAGGAAGAGGAGAAAGAGGAGGAGGCTGAAGGGGGGGAGAGGGGGGATCTAGGGGCATCAAAAGGGCACTGCCGAGCGGCCCCTAAAGCAGTGTGGATGACACGCCCCTTCCGGTCGGGCAGAAGGCAGTGGCAGGTGAATCTTAGGCGCGGGGGGGGTGGGGGGAGGGGAGAGGAGAAAGGTCATAATGGGGAAGATTATCAACAGCTTCCTTTTCGTGGGTCTACTAACCCCCCCCCTCCCCCCTCCTCCTCATCACTCCTCCTCCTCTTTCTCCTCTTTCTCTCTCTCTTTTTTTTATTTATTTTTTTTTCTTACTGATCTTTTGAAAAAAATCTTATTGAATCTCAGATAAAATAATGAACCTTAAAGACTCATTGGACCTCAAGAAATCATTGAACCTAAAAACAAAATGATTGAACCTAAAAGAAATAACTGAACCTTTATTTTAGGTTCAATGAGTTTTGAACCTAAAATAAAGCAATGAACCTAAAAAAAAATCATTGAACCGAAAAAAAAAATTAAACCTAAATAAAAATCATTGAACCTAAAAACAAAATGAACCTATAAAAATTGAACCTTAAAATATAATTGAACCTCAAAAAAAGAACCTAAAAAATCATTCAACCTAAAAAATTGAACCTCAAAAATTGAACCTCAGAAATAATTGAACCTCAAAAGAATGAACCTAAAAAAATTAAACCTCAAAAAATATTAATCCTAAAAAAAATGAACCTAAAAAAAACAAAAAATCACTGAACCTGACCTAACTATACCTCAGGTTCTACGACCTACAAGACCTACTACTGTACAATTACGGATACAGTTACAAAACAGGTACAGAATCGACTGCCTCTGTTGCCTGCGGTGTTATATATTCATTGCTCTTGTCGCTTGCGGCCAATTTCAGTGTGAAACAAGAAAGAAAAAAAAGGAAGGGAATTCGAAATTGCTTCTTTGTATACGGTTTTTGAGCGTTTTTGTTTGTTTGTTTGTTTGTTTTTGTTTGTTGTTTTTGTTTTTGTTTTGTTTTTGTTTTTGTTTTGTTTTTGTTTGTTGCTGTTGTTTTTGTTTTTCGTTGTTGTTGTTTTTTGTTTTGCTGTTGTTTTAGTTGTTGTTTTTTGTTATTTTTCGTTGTTGCTTTTTTTGTTAATGCTTTTGTTGTTGGTTTTTGGATTCGGTTTTGGTACTGTATTCTGTTG
>BOPN01001358.1:37500-42500 GCA_017312705.2 Penaeus japonicus
TAGAGAGAGAGAGAGAGAGAGAGAGAGAGAGAGATGGCAGAGAAAGAGAGTGAGAGAGACAGAGAGAGAGAGAGAGAGAGAGAGAGAGAGATGGCAGAGAAAGAGAGTGAGAGAGACAGAGAGAGAGAGAGAGGGGGGGGGGAAAGTGGGAAAGAGGGAGGGGAGAGGGAGAGAAAGAGAGAGAGATAGACAGATAGATAGATAAATAGAAAGAGAAAGAGAGAGAGAGAGAGAGAGATAGATAGACAGAGAGAGAGAAAGAGAGAAACAGAGAACCGAGAGAGAGAGAAAGAGAGAGAGAAAGAGGAAAGGAAACCAAGAGGGAGATTCAGCCATCAACTCAAGAAGATTAAACGAAAACCAGAGATATAAAAAAGTCGATAAAGATCACACCTTTGCGTCTTATCTCAGACAAGGATAATAAAAAAAACAACTTTAAGAGCTTCCTTCATTCACACATTCTTCTCCCTTCCCCTACACCATCCCCATCCCCCACCCATATCCCTCTCCCCATCTCTTTCTTTCATTCATAGTCTGTCCTTCTCCCTTCCCCTTCCCCTTCCCCTACCCCATCTCCTTCCCCCACCCATATCCCCCTTCCCATCTCCTGCCTTCATTCATAGTCTGTCCTTCTCCCCTCCCTTTCCCCTTCCCCTACCTCATCTCCTTCCCCATCTCCTTCCCCCACCCATATCCCCTCCCCATGTCTTTCCCCCATCCATATCCCCCTCCCATATCCCCCCACCCATATCCCCTCCCCATTCATAGAGTCTCCCCTTCCCCCTCCCATCCTCCCCCCTTCCACCCTCCCATCCTTCCCCATCACCCCTCCCCATAGCCATCCCCCACTCATATCCCCCTCCCCACCCCCACCCCACCCATATCCCCTCCCCATTCATTGAGTCTCCCCTTCCCCCTCCTCTCCTCCCCCCCTTCCATCCTCAAGAAATATAAAGACGGGAAGATTTTTTCCGCCCTGAGGCTAATTTTCGGGGCCCTTAGGGAGAGGGGGGAGAGGGGGGAGAGGGGGAGAGGGAGGTGGGAGTGGGAGAGGGGGGTGAGGGAGAGGGGGGGAGAAGGAGAGGGAGGAGAGGGAGAGGGGAGGAGGGGGGAGAGGGAGTGGGGGAGAGGTGGGAGAGGTAGGAGAGGGAGAGGGAGAGGGGGAGAGGTAGGAGAGGGGGGGAGGTGGGAAGGGTAGGATGGGAGGAGGGAGAGGGGGAGGAAGGGGGAGAGGGGGAGAGGTGGGAGAGGTAGGAGGGGGGAGGGGGAGAGGGAGAGGGAGAGGGGGAGGGGGGGAGAGTCCTTCTGGTAGTACAATGGTCACCACCTCCCGACCACTCGCTCCTTTTCCGTTCTGTGGAGGCATTAGGTTTGTGTGTGTGTGTGTGTGTGTGTGTGTGTGTGTGTGTGTGTGTGTGTGTGTGTGTGTGTGTGTGTGTGTGTGTGTGTGTGTGTGTGTGTGTGTGTGTGTGTGTGTGTCTGTGTGTGTGTTCTAATATGCGTATGTGTATGTACATGTCCATTTTCATTTCCACTTGAAGAAACCGACATTGACCAAGACTCCGTTTCGTAAACTCTTTTTCTTTCCCTTCTTTTCTTTGTCTTTTTCTTGCTTTCTTTCTCTCCTTCTTTCTCTCTCTCTCTCTCTCTCTCTCTCTCTCTCTCTCTCTCTCTCTCTCTCTCTCTCTCTCTCTCTCTCTCTCTCTCTCTCTCTCTCTCTCTCTCTCTCTCTCTCGCTCTCTCGCTCTTTCTTACTCTCTCTCTCCCCCTTCTTTCTTTCTGTCTTTCTTTCTTTCGACACACAGGGGTGGGGGGGGAGAGGAATGTGCTGGTTAGGGGGGGGGGGGATTTTTTCTCGATTTTTTTTTAGGAAGGAAGTTTTTGAGTTTTTTTTTGTTTTGTTTTGTTTTGTTTTCTTGTTTTTTGGGGTGGGTGGGTGGGTATGGGGGTGGAGGTGGCTTCTGTTTCTAGTTGTTTTATTTTGTTTTTCATTTGTTTGTTTTTTGTTTTTTTACTTGCTTTCTCAATCTTTCTTCTCTCTCTCTCTCTCTTCCTCTCTCTCTCTCTCTCTCTCTCTCTCTCTCTCTCTCTCTCTCTCACTGTAACCACTGTATTTACATATTTTATGTCTGCTGTAATTGTTCTATATATATTCTACCACATACACATATATACATACATATACGTACGCTCGTTGCTTCACCTATCTGTCTACCCCTCTCTTCTTGTCACGCCAGACATACCAGTGTTGTTTTGTCTTTCCCTTTGCAAGAGCTATGTATTGATGCAACACTTCCCTCATCACATTCCAAATGTCACATGTCACAAGATAACACGTGATTCACACATCTCCTCAGACAAATCACACATTGTGGTAGAGAGTCTCCTCTCGGGGAGCAGAGGAGCAACACCTCGCTCCTCCTCGGAGGAGCAGCCCTCACTCTCCAAAGCCCGGACCTGTTAAACTCACTGTCTCTCTCTCTCTTTCTCTCTCTCTCTGTCTCTCTCTCTCTCTCTCTCTCTCTCTCTCTCTCTCGCTCGCTCGCTCGCTCTTTCCCCCCTCTCTCTTTCCTTCCCTATATACT
Organism: Penaeus japonicus; assembly: GCA_017312705.2. Classification (NCBI taxonomy): domain Eukaryota; kingdom Metazoa; phylum Arthropoda; class Malacostraca; order Decapoda; family Penaeidae; genus Penaeus; species Penaeus japonicus. Next base: position 40,086 of record BOPN01001358.1, read on the forward strand.
CCCACCATCTCCCTCTCTCTCCCTCTCTTCTCTCTCTCCCTCCCCCCAACTCCCCCTGCTCCCTCTTCTCTCTCTCCTCTATTCTCTCTCCTCGCCCTCCCTTCCCAACCCTTCCCTCCCTCTCTCTTTCCCTCCCTCCCTCTCTTTCTCTATCTCTCTCTCTCTCTCTCCCTCCCTCCATCTCTCCCTCCCTCTTTTTCCTCCTTCCCTCCCCATGCACCCCTCCCTCTCTCCCTCCCTCCTCATACACCCCTCCCTCTCTCTCCCTCCCTCCCTCCTTCCCTCCCATCCACCCCCCTTCCCCATCCACCCCCTCCCTCTCCCTCCCTCCCTCCCCACCCAACCCCCCCTTCCCCCCCTTCCCCCAGCATGGAAATCCATCCCCCCCCCCCACCACCGAAATGGTTATTACTCAAAGACACTTCCCATAAACACTGTCGGAACGCTACCGGGTCTCTGCACTTTACTACTCTCGGCTACTTTGTTATTTTACTTTACTGCTTTGCTGCTTTGTTGCTTTGCTACTTTGCTACTTTGCTATTTTACTACTTTGCTGCTTTGCTACTTTGCTACTTTGGTTCTTTTCTACTTTGCTACTTCGCTACTTTATTACTTTGCTATTTTACTACTTTGCTACTTTGCTACTTTGCTACTTTTCTACTTTGCTGCTTTGCTACTTTTCTACTTTGCTGCTTTGTTACTTTGGTTCTTTGCTACTTTGCTACTTTTCTACCTTCCTACTTTGCTAGTTTGTTACTTTGCTACTTCTTTGGTCCGTTTCTTTGAGAGGTTTGGGATGTATGTGAGCTCTGTGGGGGTTGGGGTGGGGGGGGGGGGGGGGGGGGGGGGGGGGGGGGGAGGGGGAGTTGTATGTGTGCGTGTGTGTATGTGTGAACGTGTGTACGTGTGTGTACGTGTGCATGTGTGTGTGTACTTGTGCGGTACCGGGACCTTATTAGCGATGCAGATTAGAGGATGGACCGAGGGGGGATGGGGGGCGGGGGAAAGGAAGTAGGGAAGGGGGGGGAGGAAAAAGGAGGAAGGAGGAAGTGGAAGAGAGAGAGAGGAAGAAGAGGGAGAGGAGGAGGAGGAGGAAGAGAGAGAGGAGGAAGAGGAAGAAAAGGAAGAGGAGGAGGAGGAGGAAGAGGGAGAGGAGGAGGAGACGAGGTAATTTTAAGAAAAGGGAAAATAGGAAAATAAACAATAAGAAAAAAATTAAGAAGAGGAGGGAAGGAAGAAGAATGTAAGAGAGGAATATGGAAAGAATATAAGAATATGAAAAGGAAAAGGAGGAGGAAGCGGAGAAAAAAAAGGTAGAATAAAGATAATGATAATGACAATATCGATAACAATAATTACAATAATGATGATGATAACAATAATAGTAATGAAAATAATGATGGTGATAATAATGATGATAATAAAAGAAAGAAAGAGGAAGAGGAGGAGGAAAGAAGAGGACGAATAAAAAGAAAGAGTAAGAGGAAGAAACAGAAAAGGAAAAAGGAGGAGGAAGAAGACGAAGAAAAAGAAAAAAAAGAAAAAGAGAAAAAAAAGGCCAAAAACAAGAAGAAAAAGAAAAAGAAAAAGAAGGAAAAAAGAAACAGGAATAGGAAAAGCAAAAAGAAGAAGAAGAAAATGAAAAAAAAAGAAGAGGAAGAAGAAGAAGAAGAAAAAAAGAAGAAGTAGAAGAAGAAAAGGAAGAACAAGAAGAGGAAGATGAAGAACGAGAAGAAGAAGAAGAAGACGAAGAAGAAGAAGAAGAAGAAAAAGAAGAAGAAGAAGAAGAAGAAAGGAAGACGAAGGAATGCCAAGGAAGTAACGTCCAGGACATAAGGGGAATCTGCCAAGTTGTTTTCCCTTCAGAGAACCCGGAGCGATTTGCATGGCTTTTGTATCGCGGGTCTTAAGGGCGGGTGGGCGGGAGGGGTATGGAGGGTGAGGGGGACGGAGGGAGGGGAGGGAGGGAGGGAGGGAGGGAATGAGAGGGAGGGAGGGAGGGACGGTGGGAGGGTGGGAGGGGAGGGAGGGAGGGAGGGAGGAGGGAGGGAGGAGGGGTAGGAAGGGGAGGGGTATGGAGGGGTAAGATGGGAGGGAGGGAAGGGAGGGACGGAGGGAGGAAGGGAACGGAGGGAGAAAGGAAGGAAGGGAGGGATGGAGGGAGAGGGAGGAAGGGAAAGAGAGGGAGGGAGGAAGGGAGGTTTATGTCGCGGGAGGAAATGGGCTGGATTTGCATGTGTGTGTGTGTGTGTGTGTTTGTTTGTGTATTTACATTTCCGTTGATTCATCTATAAATCAATCTGTCAATCTATCTATCTATCTATCTATTTATCTATCTATCTATCTATCTATCTATCTCTATCTCTATCTCTATCTCTCTCTCTCTCTCTCTCCCCCTCTCTCAACCCCCCATCT
>BOPN01001358.1:47500-50284 GCA_017312705.2 Penaeus japonicus
TTGTTTTCATTTTCGGTCAAGTGAATATTTCTGATCTAGATCACTTAGGTGTATTTAGTGATCTTACCTATAATAACCGCAAAACCACACGCACACATGTATACTTACGCTCACACATACACACAAAAACACACACGGTAGCACATATAAATACACACACAGACACACACACACACACTCGTATAAACACACACACACGCACAACCACACACAACCACACACACACACATAATAGCAACAATAATAATAACGATAGATATGATGATTATAATAATAATAGTGACAATAATAATGAAACTAAGAATGAGAATGACGATAATAATGATACTATAATAATGAAACTAAGAATGACGATGATAATAATGATAATGATAATACAGTAATATTAATGATAATGAGGATAGAATGATAATGATGAGAATGATAATAACAATAATAAGAAGAATATAATATAAATAACAATAATAATGATACTACTAATAATGATGATAACAAAGATAATGATAACAATAATAAAATGGTAACTATAACAATGATAATAATCATCATAATATCATCACTACAACAACAACTATTACCAGAATCATTATGAAGATGTAGCTACTAATAGTAATAGTAATTCAAAATTTTAATAATATTGATAAAAAATATAACCGCTAAAGATAACACTTATAATCACCCCTTAATTAAATATAACGCTTTTAATCACTTATAATTATAATTTACTCTCATTACCACCTTCATCAGTATCATTATCATCATCATTATCGTAGATCAAACTCATCATTATGGAAATAATGATCATTAACCCAACGGACAGATAAGATAACATAGATAAAGGGGCATAGCACACGGCATAAGTATTACCCAATACCCAATACCCAATAGTCGACCTACTTTGAAAATACCCGCGCGACCCACATACCCACATACCACATACCACATAGAAAAAAAGGTAAAAAAAAAAAAAAAAAAAAAAAAAAATCTTGATTGAAAGTTCCCAGGGCGTGACAGGTGATTTTTCTTCTTATCTCAGATCCACAGGGGGGAGGAGGTGGGGGGAGGTGGTGGGATGGGATGGGGGAGGAGGGGGGAGGTGGTGGGGGAGGAGGAGGAGGTGGGACGGGGTGGGGGTGGGGGGGGGCAGGAAGGTGGGATGGGTGGGGAGGCGGAGGTGGGATGGGGTGGGGTTTTGTAGGTGGTAAGGGTGGGGGGAGGAGGTGGGATGGGAAGGGGGAGGGGGAGAGGGGAGAAGGTGGGGTGAGGAGGTGGTAGGGGTGGGGGGAGAAGATGGGATAGGGAGGGGTGAAAGTGTAGGGGGAAGGGGAGGAGGGATGGGGAGATGAAGGGGGAGGAGGTCTGAAGGTGAAGGGGGAGGGGGGGGGTAGGGGGAAAGTTAAGTAGATTAAAGGCGAGGGAAGGGGAAACGAGGGAGGGAGGGAGGGAGGGAGGGAAGAAATGGGAAGAAGAGGGATGAAGGTGATGGGGAAGGGGGAGGGGGAAGGGGAAGGAGGGATTAATAGGGGAGAGAGTAGGGGGAAAGAGGGGGAGGAGAGAAGAGAGAGAGTGGGGGAGGGAGAGAGTGAGAAAGAGAGAGGGAGAGAGAGAGAGAGAGTGGGGGATAGTGGGAGGAGAGAAGAGAGAGAAAGAGAGGAGAGAAGAGAGAGAGGGGGGGATAGAGGGATAGAGGAAGAGAGAGAGAGAGGGGGGGAGGAGAGGGGAGGGGAGGGGGGGAAGGTAATGGCAGCAGGTTGTCGGATATTATCACACTCCGAGGGATTGATCGGGAGCTTTTGATGATAATTGGGCCGAAGGTTAAAAAGAATGTTGTGTGGGTAGGTGCTGGGGAGGAGGGGGTGGAGGGGGAAGGAGGGGGGTGGAGGGGGATGGAGGGGGTGAGGATGGCGGGAGTAGTGAGGATGGAGAGAGGATGGATGGAGGGGGGAGGTGAGGATGGAGGGAGAGGGGAGGGAGGGATGGATGGAGGAGGGAGGGAGGGGGGTTAGGGTGGGAGGGGGAGGGAGGGGGTTAGGGAGGATGGATGGAGGGAGAGAGGTTAGAGGGAGGGAGAATAGATGGATGAAGGAAGTAAGGATAGAGGGAGGAGTGAAGATAGATGGAGGGGGGAGGTGAGGATGGAGGGAGGAGGGAGGGGATTAGGGTGGGGGGGTAGGGGGTTCCATAGGTGTACTAACGATGGTGGGTTTGAAGAAGAGAGCAGGGGGAGGGAGGAGTTTCGTGTGTGTGTGTGTATCTGTGTGTGTGTATGTGTGTGTGTGTGTGTACTCTTCCTCCCTCCCCCCCCTCTCACTCTCCCCTCACACTCTCCCCTCTCTCTCTCCCCTCTCACTCTCTCCATACAACACCCCCTCCAAACATCCCCCTCCCCCCTTCCCCTTCCCCTCCTTCCCCCCTTCCCCTTCCCCCTTCCCCTCCTTCCCTCTTCCCCCCTTCCCCTTTCCCCCTTCCCCCTCCCCTCTTCCCCCTTCCCTCCTACCCCCCTTCCTCCCCCTCCTTCTTCCCCCTCCTACCCCTCCCCCTTCCCCTTCCCCTCCTACCCCCTTCCTTCTCCCCTTCCTTCCCCCCCTTCCCCCCACACCAACGGATGCCCTGTGGCTTCCTCGCGTGATGCCCAACAAGAAAGATTTTATCTCGTCTATTTGTCTGTCACAAAGGAGCATCGTTGGATACTTTTGCCACCTCATATTTCGCTGAATGAGTGAGTAAATGAGTGAGTGTGTGGTGAAGGGGGAGAGTGTGGGGGGGTGAGTGAGTGAATGAGTG
>BOPN01001358.1:67457-77457 GCA_017312705.2 Penaeus japonicus
TTATTCGCAGCCTTTGTTTATTTATGTGTGTCTCTTAAAACATGGGATAATGGCTTACCTGTACCTGTAAAAACGGTGGACTAAAATAATTCCCGGGCGTAAAACTGCCGAAATTATATAAACGGCTTGACTAATTCAATCCGAGCGCTTCGACGGCGTTTTACTGAAACCGCAGTGTGGACTCGCACCCTCCCTTCGTCAGGCACGACCACGACGCTCGCAGACCCCTCCTCTGACGACCACACGACCTGCACGACCGCAACTTCCGCGGGGACGGGGATGGGGTAGGGGATGCGGGGGTTGTTCTCAAACTTCCCTTTTCATGTTGCATTATCGACCTTTCCTTCTTATTCCTCCTCCTCTTCCCCCTTCTCTTCTTTTAAGCTAAATTTCGTTCTTTCTTCACCCTCTCCCCTCTACAATCTTCCATTATTCTCCCCACTTTCCCTTCTATATTCCCCTGTCTCGCCCTCCTCCTTCATGCCTTCCTCACTCCCTTCACTTCTCCCCTCCCCTTCACCCCTCTTTTCCCCACCTTCATTTCTCTTCCATCCCTCCCTTCATCTCCTTTTTCTCCCCTCCTTCGTCTCACCCCTCTCTCCCATCCCCCCCGAGAGTGAGTACAGCATGGCGGCTCCGGTGGCTCGCTATGTCAACACGGGGCCCCTGTGTTCTTTGTTCCATCAGCCGTAATTTGTGCGCGGCCGTCTATCGTCAGGGGGCCAGCGGATCCCGGCGGCGGCGGTGGCGGCGGCGGGCGTGCATGGCGGGAGCTATATAGGGAATGAGAGGGAGGGAGAGAGAGTGGGAGGGAGGGAGGGAGGAAGGGAGGGAAGGAGGGTGGGAGGGTGGGAACGAGACAGGAAGAAAGAGAGGTGAGAGGAGAGAATTGGAGCGAGAAGGAAAAGAAGGAGGGAGGGGAAGGGAAGTGAGACGTAGGGAGGGAGGAGGGAGGAGGAGGAGGGAGGGAAACGCATCAGCAACAGCAGCAGGTAGTAGGTCTGAGAGCGTCCAGGAAGGGGAGGCGGAAACACCAAGAGAACGAGGGCCTTGTGATGGGAGGGGGGTATGGGGAATGGGGGAAAGGAGGGAGAGGGAAGAAGAATGGGGAGGCGAAGGAGGGGGAGGAGGAAGGAAGAAACGGCGAAGACAATCACGAGAAAAATATCCTCCAGACCAGGACGGTAATAAGGAAAGGAGTGAGGCCGGTCCGGCGTGTCTGTCGGCGCATAAGGAACGAGGCGAGGCGAGGAGAGAGGAGAGGAGGAGGAGAGGAGGACAAGAGGATCAAAGCGAGAGGGGGCGGGAGTGAGAGACAGAGAGAGACAGGGAGAGAGGAAAGAGAGAGAGAGAGAGAGAGAGAGAGAGAGAGAGAGAGAGAGAGAGAGAGAGAGAGAGAGAGAGAGAGAGAGAGAGAGAGAGAGAGAGAGAGAGAGAGAGAGAGAGAGAGAGAGCGAGAGGGGTAAAGTCAAGAAGCAGGCAAGCAGGCAGGCAGGCAGGCAGGCAGGCAGCAGGTGCGAGCAGGCAAGGCAGGCTCCCCCCGGACAGCTTATGATGGGCATGCAGCTGTATCCGCGGCATATTTGTGGCCTGCGTCACGCTGTGCGAAAAGCATGTCCAACATCTCATACATTCCGGCGGGTAATATCAGCGTACAAACAGTAATTATGTGCTCCTGGTGTCGGTGTCGACTGCATGTATATGATCATACCTTCCGCCCACACATAGGCCGCCACTCCAACACATACGACCACGGAAAAAAATATAAGGTACACAAAATCTCTAAAGATCTGACTGCAAGATTCGAGATTAGTGTTTAGTGGAGCCGCATCGGGTGAAAAAAGGGTCAGCGCCAGAGGTCAGATCAGGAAAGCGTTCAAATATTATCCATCGCGAAAATTTCACGAGGAAAACAGGCCAGGTCACGACACGAGAGGGTGGGTGTGAACTAAAGTATCCGACAGACATTGTAAGCCGAAGGGACATTGTAACCAGATTAAACAGGAGGGAAGCGAACGATAGAATAAGAATCAAATGAAACGAAAAAAAAAAAAAAATTGCACGAGTCCAGACTTCCAAAAATACCGCGGAGATACATGCACGGAATTTAGTGTGGTGCAGCGACTTTGGAAAAAGAGACAGAAAGAGGAAAGAGAAAAAGAAGAAGAAGAGAAAAAAACAACAACAAAAAAACACATACACACAAAAAAGAGGAAGAGAAAGAAGCAGCAAAGAAGCGGAGGATGATGGAGGATCCCGGAGTGGGATGAGGGCAGCATCCTTAATGGCAGGCGAGTCAGGGGGACGTCTTGGCCACTTCCTTCCCCGCCCCCGAAGGAGCACCATCGCAGTTCCCTGGGTTGCCTCGCGGGCGCGTGTCTCCTACGTGACTGTGTACACGCACCCACGGGAGGGGGGGGGGGGGGGGAGAGGGAGAGGGAGAAGAAGTGTGAGAGAGAGAAGAGATGGGAATGGAGATGGAGAGATGGAGAGATGGAGATGGAGAGAGAGAGAAGAGAGAAGAGAAAAGACAGAAGAAAGAAGAAAGAAGAAAGAAGAAAGAAGAGAGAAAGAGACAGACAAAGAGAGACAGAGAATGAGAGAGAATAGCCGCAAAACGAGAGGACACAAACAAAACACAAAACGGAGACGCTAAAAAAAAAAGTACAAAAATACACCGAGCGAGCGAAGAACCTCGCTGGACAAAAACTCCAGCAAGATCTCGAGCAATGATGTGACAACCTCGAGGCTCCCGAGAAAGCCGACACATCATCACCGCGAGCGACAGCAGTGACTCGGTGGGGATGAGGGGGGAGGGGAGGGGAGGGGAGAGAGGTTAGAGGGTGGAAAGGGAGGAGGGAAGGAGAGGGGAGAGAGGTTAGAGGATGGAAAGGAGAGTGTGACGGGAGGGAGGGGATCGGAAGACGGGAAAGGAAAGAGTGGAGACGGGGGGAGAGGAAGAGGAGGAAAAAGGAGAGGAGGGGAAGGGAGAGGAGAGAGAAACGGGATAGAAGGGGTGAGAGAGAGGGGAAAGGGCAGAGGGAGGAAAAGGGGGGAAATAGGAGTTTAAGAGCCGGGTCAGGTTTAAGCTCTAATTAACGTGAGTGTGGTAGGGATAGCGAGCGAGTGTGGGCAGCGAGATACCGAGTGAACGTGAGCGAGTGAGTGAGTGAGTGAGTGAGTGAGTGAGTGAGTGAGTGAGTGAGTGAGTGAGTGAGTGAGTGAGTGAGCGAGTGAGTGAGTGAGTGAGTGAGTGAGTGAGTGAGTGAGCGAGTGAGTGAGCGAGTGAGTGAGTGAGTGAGTGAGCGAGTGAGTGAGTGAGTGAGTGAGTGAGCGAGTGAGTGAGTGAGTGAGTGAGTGAGTGAGTGAGCGAGTGAGTGAGCGAGTGAGTGAGTGAGTGAGTGAGCGAGTGAGTGAGTGAGTGAGCGAGTGAGCGAGTGAGTGAGTGAGTGAGTGAGCGAGTGAGTGAGTGAGCGAGTGAGTGAGCGAGTGAGTGAGTGAGTGAGTGAGTGAGTGAGTGAGCGAGTGAGTGAGTGAGCGAGTGAGTGAGTGAGCGAGTGAGTGAGTGAGTGAGTGAGTGAGCGAGTGAGTGAGTGAGCGAGCCAGTGAGTGAGCGAGTGAGTGAGTGAGTGAGAGAGTGAGCAAGTGAGCCAGTGAGCGTAAATCCAGCCAAGTGGTTGGTAACACTGAGCATCTCTGTCCTGCAGGTTTAACGGTATAGCAATTTTCCGCTAAAAAAAACTTGCTATTGATTCGAGTTCTGTTTGATATATTTTGTGTCAATGGTGTGTTTTTGGGTTAGTTTCTGTTGTGAGGTTCTGTTGGTGGTATTGTTGTTAAGTTCGTGGTATTGTGAAGGAAGTTCTGTTACGGTTTTATGGAGAAGGGTTGAGGCGAAAGGGGTAACTGGCAACTCGCTCGGCTGGGCATTTAAACGATAAGATTTGTGCGGTTTCCAGAGCGTCTGAATTTTGTGCTGTTTTTTAAACGGATAATGTGTTTGTGAAAAGTAATAAAAAGTCATACTATAGTGACATAGTGATATACTAATCTAAAAGCCATAAAGGTATCAAAATACCACATACTCTACCCTGTAAACAAGCTATATAACCATTCCATTGCGTAATTTAACACCAGCTAACTCAATCAAACAAGCTATTTCCTAAACATAGTTCATAAACTTAATTTTTTTTTTTAATCCTAACATCCTCCCGCATAATTACATCACCGTCACTCAAGAACCACAAGCAAGTATGACTAAAAAACCTCACTCTATTTATCACAAACAATTTACATAACATTCCGGCGCCAGACTTTAGGGTTCAAGGATATCTGTCTGTTGGCGTCTGTTTGCCTTCGCTGGCTTTCCTTCTGTTAGACGAGGTGCGATCCGAACCATCTGTCGGACCTCATGTTCATGTTGGGAGCTATGTGGGATGTAGGGGGCCATCTTCCACCTGCTAACGGACAGGAAGAGCTGTGTGCTGTGGGTAGGGTAGTTTCGGACTTTCTGTCTTTATCTTTTTATCTTTCTTTCTTGCTATTTCTCTCTCTCTCTCTCTCTCTCTCTCTCTCTCTCTCTCTCTCTCTCTCTCTCTCTCTCTCTTCTCCTGCTTCGGAATGTGTCTAAGCGTCACTTCCTATCTCTCTCTCTCTCTCTCTCTCTCTCTCTCTCTCTCTCTCTCTCTCTCTCTCTCTCTCTCTCTCTCTCTCTCTCTCTCTCTCTCTCTCTCTCTCTCTCTCTCTCTCTCTCTCTCTCTCTCTCTCTCTCTCTCTCTCTCTCTCCCTCTCCCTCCCTCCCTCCCTCTCTCTCCCTCCCTCTCTCTCTCTCCCTCTCTCTCTCTCACTCTCTCTCTCTCTTTTATCCTGCTTCGGAATGTGTCTAAGCGTTACGGCTCGACCAGCTGACTCGCACATGAGGTTCTTTGGGGTTTATGAGAGGTTGGCAGAGGGATATGAGGTTCAGAAAAGTTCATGCGATATAGAAGAGAGGTTCAATTATATCAGGGATTGAAATGAAGGAGAGAAGAGACGAGAGGGGAGTGGGGGCGAGAGGAACAGAGAGAAGAAGGAGACAGGATTAGAGAAGAAGAGAAGAAAGAAAGAAGAGCAGGAAAAGAGAGAGAGAAGAAGAGAGAGAGAGAGAGAGAGAGAGAGAGAGAGAGAGAGAGAGAGAGAGAAGAGAGAGACAGAGAGAGAGAGAGAGAGAGAGAGAGAGAGAGAGAGAGAGAGAGAGAGAGAGAGAGAGAGAGAGAGAGAGAGAGAGAGAGAGAGAGAGAGAGAGAGAGAGAGAGAGAGAGACGAGAGAGGGGGAGGGTGGGAGAGAGAGAGAGAGAGAGAGAGTGAGAGAGACAGAGAGAGAGAGAGAGAAAGAAAGAGAGACGAGAGAGAGACAGAGACAGAGAAAGAGACAGAGACAGATAGAAGAGAGAAAGAGAAAGAGAGAGGTCGACAAAAGGACATAAGGTTTCAGAAAGGTTCATGCGATATAGAAGAGTGTTTGAACTATCGCAAGGATTGAAATGAAAAAAGAGGTTGAGAAAAAAGGTTAATGTGGAATAGGAATGAGGTTGAATTAAAAGATAAAGTTAGGAATGAAACGACAAGTTGACAAAGCTTTATCTGGAATAGAATAGAGATTGAATAATCACACGGATTGAAAAGAAAAGTGAGATTTAAAAAGGAACAAGAGGTTGAGAATAAAAAAGGGTTCATCTGGAATAAAATGGAGGTTGAACAAACACGGGAAATGAAAGATAATGATTAAGAAATGAAAAAGGTGGAATAGGAGTTTAATATATATATGATTACGTTCCGATTACCTACCTTGTGTTTAAAGATAGGTTTAATTGGTAGTAAAGAGAAATAGGTGTTATAATCAATTACCTTAGTATGGAATGGTATTATTTGAATTTTTAAATGAGAGAGAGAGAGAGAGAGAGATAGAAAGATAGATAGAGGTAGAGAGAGAGAGAGAGAAAGATAGGAGATAAATAGAAAGAAAGTGAGAGAGAAAGATAAATAGACAGAGGGAGAGAGAGAGAGAAAGATAGAAGAAAATAAAGAGAAAGAAGATACGAGAGACAGAGAGAGAGATAGAGAAAAAAAAGAAAAAGATAAAAAAAGAATAAAAAAAAAAGAAAAAACCGCTTTCATTCAAATCTCTCCATTTTCCCCCCATTTTTTTTCTCTCTCTCCATCTCCCTTACCCTTTTTTTCCCCCACCCTCTCTAAATCCGTCCTTATTTTTTGCTCCTTCGCCTGATTACAGTGGGAGACCCTACGCCATGGCCAGGAGGAAGCCGGGAGATGTAATTGACTAAAATGCGGCTGTGCTTTGGCCTCCACTGACCACTCATGGGCCTCGCAGATACGGAGATACGTCTATTGGGTCTCTCTCTCGCTCTCGATCTATCTGTCTGTCTGTCTATTTGTCTATCTGTCTGTCTGTCTGTCTGTATGTCTCTGTCTCCCTGTCTGTCTGTCTATCTATCTGTCTGTCTGTCTGTCTATCTGTATGTCTCTGTCTCCCTGTCTGTCTGTCTATCTATCTGTCTGTCTGTCTGTCTATCTGTCTTTCTCTCTCTTTCTCTCTCTCTCTTGCTTTCTTTCTCTCTCTCTCTCTCTCTCTCTCTCTCTCTCTCTCTCTCTCTCTCTCTCTCTCTCTCTCTCTCTCTCTCTCTCTCTCTCTCTCTCTCTCTCCTCTCTCTCTCTCTCTCTCTCTCTCTCTCTCTCTCTCTCTCTCTCTCTCTCTCTCTCTCTCTCTCTCTCTCTCTCTCTCTCTCTCTCTCTCTCTCTCTCTCTCTCTCTCTCTCTCTCTCTCTCTCTCTCTCTCTCTCTCTCTCTCTCTCTCTCACTCTCACAGTCTCTCTGTCTCTCTCCTTACCTCTTATCACTTCTTACTATCCTCTATTTTATCTCGTACCTCAATTTTATCAATTGAAAACATAAACACACACAAGAGTCAGTTATCAACAGAAGGTGATCATTCCTCTACACAGCCATGCAATGAACAGTCAACAGTTGATATAGATAAAATTTATGGATATTTGACTGTCATGTTGATTGTTTTCTTGAAAAGTCTATTCTGATGATTTCTGTTAATAATTATAATAATGATAGTTATTGGTTCGGTTATTACAGGTTATTTCACGCAGGTAGTGAATCTTAATTGAAGTAATCAGTTAATTGGAGAGTTTTGTTTTCATGGTGAATATATAGATGGAAGTTGATATAATTTTGAAATGGGATTAAATTAATTCATGTGAGTAGATTTTCTTTGTAAAATTATCATGATTGAGTTTTGCCAAGTGTGTTGATATATGAAAGAGTGAAAAAATATTCACTCTAAGGATGCATAAAAATGAACAGGTAAATAGGCAAAATAACACAAACAGATAGATACATACCTAGAAGTTCATACAAGGAATATATAAGAAGGGAAAAAAAGGAAAAAAAAATACACTCATGAATAAAAAATAAAAAAGGTCAAAATTTAGAAAAAAAAAAATATATAAAAATTGAGACAAAAAAATTGTAGTTTTACTAAAACACGCTTAGGTTGTTCCTTTTTAGTTGTTAACCCTATGAGGTTATTAAAAATTTGCATATAATTATCTCAAGTGATACGAGTTACGAGTCCAGGGAACAACCTTTCGGAACCGTGGGAAAGATTTTGTGCAGAGAGAAAGATCATAGGCAGATTGATACCAAAAAAAAAAAAAAAAAAAAAAAAATAATAATAATAAATAAATAAATAGAAATAAAAAAAAATAATAAAATAAATAAATAAATAAATAAATAATAAATATAGATAAAAAATAGATACATAAATGAATAGATAAAAATGAATAAATTAATAATAATAATAATAATGATAATAATGATAATAATAATAATAACAATAATAATAATGATAGTAATAATAACAATAATAATGATAGTAATAATAATAAAAATAATGATGATAATAATAATGATAATAGAATAAAATAAAATAAACAAGCAAACAACTACTAAATCTGTGAAAGCACTTTATGTTTATGTTTTTGCATCGTCTGTCTCTCGAAGGGAATTTTTTTATTTACTTTCTTTCTTTTCCTTCTTCAGAATGCATAGCGTTTACGATGAAGGTGGTGGGAGATAACCTTGGGATGGGATGCGGGTTCTTTCTCTCTCTCTCTTTCTCTCTTTCTGTCTGTCTGTCTCTCTTTATCTCTGCCTGTCTTTATTTCTCTCTTTCTCTCTCTCTCTAGCCTCTCTTTGTCTAGCCTGCCTCTCTCTCTCTCTCTCTCTCTCTCCCTCGTCCTCACCCTCTCCTCTCTCTCTCTCTCTCTCTCTCCCCCCCTCTTTCCCTTGCCCTCACCCTCTCCTTCTCTCTCTCCCCCCCTCTTTCCCTCCCCCCCCTTCCCTATCTCCCTAAGGGCCCGATCATCCTACAGGTTAGGTGACGGTGTGTGTGTGTGTGTGCGTGTGCGTGTGTGGTCTGTGAGTGTGTGTGTGTGTGTGTGTATGTGTGTGAGAGAGAGAGAGAGAGAGAGAGAGAGAGAGAGAGAGAGAGAGAGAGAGAGAGAGAGAGAGAGAGAGAGACCTCAGGCAACAGAGGATGTTGTGAAGGTCACCTTGTTAGCGAAGAATGTTATCATTGATTGTTTTGGTCCATCATGTATGTGTATTATTGAATCCTCTGTTATGAAAGTATAACTGTCTATATGTCCTTCTACATGTTTATCTATATGTATGTAGGCGAATGTGAGTATGTGTTTTTTTGTGTGTGTGTGTGTGTTGTGTGTGTGTGCGTGCGTTTGTGTGTGTGTGTGTGTGTGTTTTGTGTGTGTTGTGTGTGTGGCTGTTTTTTTGTGAATGATATTGGATAGGAAAATAAGAAAATCAAATTTGTAGTTCTATATTAAAATTGCGTTACTGCATTCTACCATCTATCTCATATGTATAAATATTGGATCTTAACACACACATTCACAAGCACACGCCCACAAACACAAACAAACACACACACACAAGCACACACACAAAACACACACACTCACACACACACATACACACAGACACAAACACACCATAGAGAGATAAATAGATAGATGAATGTATATTCGTCCATATACAATGTACCACAAGAAGAAGTGTGTGAATTATAAAGAAAAAAAAAACAGGAACAAAGGCAACAGCTGTTTATCAGAATATAAAACCTGGAAAACCATTTTTTTTGCAATATTCCATCGACTAAATTTGATATCAGTGAATCAGCTTGACAGCGGTCTCCCCCCCCCCCTTCCCACCGCCATGCCCCCCCCCCACCCTTCCCCCCTACACCCAACCCCGCCATGCCCCTCCCCCCTTTCCCCTTACACCCTACCCCGCCATGCCTCCCCCCCCTTTCCCCCTACACCCTACCCCGCCATGCCCCCCCTCCTTCCCCCCTACACCTTACCCCGCCATGCCCCCCCTCCCCCCCTCCCCACTATCACTTTTCATCATTCATCTAATCACGTAATAAAAGACGTGAAAACGTAAATCCCAATTTATTGATTAATTTCACCCCCTTTTCAAGATTATTTAACCAACACGAAATATACTCATTTATTAAAACAAAACAAGTAATTCAGCAAATTTGCCAAAAATAAAAGAGATTAAGAGAGAGCGAGTACAAAAAAAAAGGCGCACAGAAAACAATATATTTATCTATTTCAACCCCCTCTAAACTATAAACCAACAAGCTATATACACACCAAGTAAAACAAAACAAAACAAAAAAAATCGGCAGGGTAAATTCGCCTTAAAAAAAAAAAAAAGGAAAAACAAAAGACGATCGACCAACGGCATAGAGAGAGCGAGCACAAAAGGGCGCGCGGGAAACAAAGGAAGATGGCGATGCGCAGCGAGAGAGTCGTTGGCCGCCTAAGGAAGGGAATCTTATCGTATTTCGGCAGACGATCTTCTCTCGAGACGCTCCTTCCCTCCTTTCTTCCTTTTCCTTCCTTGA
>BOPN01001358.1:82457-84957 GCA_017312705.2 Penaeus japonicus
TGTGTGTGTGGAGGGGGGGTGTATGTGCGTGTGTGTGTGTGTGGAAGGGGGGGAGGGGGGATGTTCGATCATTTATTGAGGAAGGAAAAGTTGATATGTGAAATTTTCGACTGAGGGGATTCCATTCCTTTCTTCAATTCTATATAAAAAAAGAAGAAAACCACCGAGTCATTTATCGTTTTTATTAATCCCTAAATGAGTTAAAAAAAGAAGAAAAAAAAAGATCATTATAATCCCCTTCCGCCTGACACTNATATATATTTATATATATATATATATATATATATATATATATATATATATATATATATATATATATTTATTTATTTATTTATTTATATATATATATATATGACAGTTTTTTGTTGTTGTTGTTTTTTTTCCTATTCCTCGCAGTAATATATATATATACAATCTTCGCATTCACGAGACAGAGGGATCGCACCAACGGCATATATATTTCATCTGCTTATCTCCCACATACGGCGACCAATAACTGCAGTTGATACCCCGCCCGTGAGTCAGGGGATCATAGTTTAAATGGATTCTGCGTAACGGGTTACAGGATTAAGGACAGGTTATAACATTAGGATACAGACGTTGGTGTCAAGTTACATAGAGTCCATTTCCAGCTCGTGTTGCATTCTGTTACTGAAGGCGCTAAGCGGAAGACAAACAAAGTTGCTGGTATGATTTATGTATTTAGATTAATGATTTATATATGAATTATATACTTATATATAGATAAATAGATATAATGGTGGTTTCTTAACAGAGATGTTTAGATATAGATATAGTTTTATCATACCTGTTCAATGAAAATGCATTCCAGAAAACAGAGGACAACTGGAAATGACTGCAGATGCAACACATGCACGAGGAAATATGCCATATGAATTCGATATTACATGATATCAACGAATATTACAGAATTCTACGGTAATTACATAGTTCCCCTTTGATATACCTTTGAGATATGGAGATCATTCGACCAAATTATCATAATGAATATATCTTTATTCTTCAAGGAATATCAAAATGAATATGCATATATATTTCAACTACATATTTTTCTTTTTAAGTCAAAAAGATCATAACTTTTTTTTTCTCCAAAAGCCGACGACTGATCCAACTCAATTAGGTTAGGAACAGATCACAATGTGTAGACACACTCCAATATAGCCTTGTGTTTAACAGGTACACTAATACTTACCCTCTTCCTGTCTACCATATTTGCCTGCGGATTCTATGCCAAGAGAGCTGCACTTGATGGAAACGTCATTTCAAAAAATTTAATAACATGGATTAGTGAACCAGGAGAGTAAACGAACGATTTTTATTTCTTTTGCTTGGCATACAAATTTATACCTCCCTGACCGGGACTCGAACCCGCGCCGTAAGATCGACAGGCACGGTTGATGCTGCTCGGCTACACGACCCGACAAAAGAGATGTTCAACCAGACACCTTATGAGATGTCATGGACATTACCTATGTGTTCTTATCAGAACAGTGATGGCGAATTTTTACGAACAACTCCCGCGGGCGCTCGGCAGCCACGGAATCACAAATTCAAGTCCCAAATCAGGTTACCAAGGTTATATGTGTGAGAAGATGGTAGAATGCAGTAACGCATTTTTTTAATATATACAAATTTATACCTCCCTGACCGGGACTCGAACCCGCGCCGTAAGATCGACAGGCACGGTTGATACTGCTCGGCTACATGACCCGACAAAAGAGATGTTCAACCAGACACCTCATGAGATGTCATGGACATTACCTATGTGTTCTTATCAGAACAGTGATAGCGAATTTTTACGAACACCTCCCGCGGGCGCTCGGCAGCCACGGAATCACATATTCAAGTACCAAATCAGGTTACCAAGGTTATATGTGGTAGATGGTAGAATGCAGTAACGCATTTTTATATATATTGTATATATTAAAAAATTGTGTTACTGCATTCTACCATCTTCTCACATCATAACTTTTATTTCTCCAAAAGCTGACGTCTGGTCCAATTCAATTAGGTTAGGAACAGATCACAATGTGTAGACACACTCCAATATAGCCTTGTGTTTATCAGGTACACTAATACTTACCCTCTTCCAGTCTACCATATTTGCCTGCGGATTCTATGCCAAGAGAGCTGCACTTGATGGAAACGTCATTTCAAAAAATGTAATAACATGGATTAGTGAACCAGGAGAGTAAACGAACGATTTTATTTCTTTTGCTTGGCTTTTTTTTCAGTTTTCTATGATTCACCTTAATTGTTTATATCTTTCATGGGTATATTTTGATTTTTTTTTTTTTTTTTTTTTTTTTTGGGGGGGGGGGGGGTGAGGGCGGTTCTTGCTTTTCTCTTCTTTGTGATTTTTCTATGCCGTTAGAATTTTCATAGTATGATACAAACATAGTTTCTCGATTTATTCAGTTGCTTAGAGAAAGTAATGGGTCAGTTTCGTTCACTGCGGTGCACATATGTGTGTGTGTGT